>CM077261.1:1082638-1117638 GCA_039654775.1 Spinibarbus caldwelli
TTTATTTAAACTATAGTTGTAATTTTGTTTTTGAAGTTTAAAATTTAACGTCAAATATTTACATTCTAATTTTGTTTTTTTATTTTATTAACAGACATTTAAGATGTATTAATATATATTTAATGTAGGGTAAAAAATAATCCCCCCTTAAGGATTATGTAATTTTTTTTTTTTCGGTGTCCGAAAAAGTTATCATAGTTTTAGTGTCAATGGCATAAATTATAAACCAAGTATGAAAAATGTCCGGAGTTTTCAAGTTATTAGATTTTTAACAAAAATTTAACTTGTACCAAATTTGTACCACCTATGGGGCAAAATGTCCCCCAGTCTGACAAAGCAATTTGCTTTAAACATTTACAGCAAAATCAGAGTACAGGCAGTTTTAGCTTAAAATTTAAAAGAATATAATCAATAATTTTGAACAGTGTTGGGAAGGTTACTTTGGAAATGTAATAGGTTACAGATTACAAGTTACCCTACTTAAAATGTAATAAGTACTGTAACTTTTCAATGACTTTATTAGAGTAATGTGACTGATTACATTTGATTACTTTTCTAAATTTCAAATGTTTTCAGCTGTTAATCAAACATGTTATCCAGGCAGGGTTAAGCTTACAGTAGAATTCAACGCTGATTACTGTCAGACTTTTGAAATCCTTCATCACTTGAATTGAGATTATAATATTTTAATTTTAAAGGATGCAAAATATCTTCATTTGCATATAAATGTGTCTTAGCAGTGTGTGGACACAACCACCCTACAATTATAAAAAAGTCTCATTCTCAGTCTCATTCTCAGTCTCATGTATCAAGACATTTTGATTTTCTGAGCAGTATGACATCATGATGCTCAGGCCCCACCCACAACCTCTGACATACTGTCCTGTATTAACATATTTCCGCCCTCAGCCAGTTGTGCAAAGTCCGTCATTTTCTCCGTGCTAAGCAAGGCAGGTGTTTTGTAGTTGGACGTAGAAGAATATGAGTCCTAATTTTCTCCTGACATCAGAGCCACTGAGGACGCAGTGGATTGGTTTTTGATTTCAATGGCAATGCACCAAAATTCGTTTATGTTTGTGCAAATCATTTTACTCCAGACTGCTTTCTGAATAAGGGACAATTCAGGGCAGGTTTTGTTAAAAAGTTAAAACTCAAGGATGGATTAGTACCCATAGTTCACCATCCAGCGGCACCTCCAGAAAGAAGCAAGTCTCACACTTTTATATTTTTTTTTGATTATTTATGAATCGCCTTTGCTCTTCCACAGAAGAGAGGGGCGGGATGAGCAGAGCTCATTAGCATGTAAAGAGATATGCACCGAAACAAGTGGCTGTGAACAGAGCTGTTTGACAAGGTAAAAAGGGTGTTGTTTTTCACGACCACTGAGACCATTTCAAGAAGATCCTAAAGAATCATACCAACTTGTGGAAAATGGGCATCCGATGTCCCCTTTGAAGCACAGCCACCACAAAATTAGTCTTACTTTTAGATCATTCTGAGGTTAAATACAGATTTAAAGTCATAACAAGAAATAGTTTAATAGCTATGATACTGTTTTTGAAATCAAATCTTTGCATAGCTATAACATTAAACACAGGAATCTAACAATGCCTTAGAAAAAACAATTAATCTTAAAAGAAAATAAAGCATATACTTAAACCCATATAAGAAATAAAAGAATTATTGAATAAGCATGTTATAAACTTCTGAAACACTGGTGTTTCATATTTTAGAGCAGTCACTGCAATTTATGAAAGAAATCAATTAAATCTGTATGTGGGAGTGTGTGTGAAACAAACAGATGTTACTCCCTTTGTAATCCTTAACATTTTCATAAGTAATTGTAATTACACATTTTTTCACAGTAACTGTAACTGATTACAATTACTTTTATTTTGTAATTAAATTACGTAATTCCGTTACATGTAACTAGTTACTTCCCAACACTGATTATGAATTACAAAATTATAATAGCCTATTTGAAACATTTTGTTAGCTGATGATAACTGGCTATCTACCTGATGCTAACATGAGGTCATTTTTAAATATAAAATCCACATTTTTATTCAACCAAACTAGTTAGAATACATTTGATGGAAAAACAAAGGATTTGATGTTCAGAACAGAATAACTACAGTAATTGCCCCCTGGGGCGCGTTTTACCCCACTGACTATGTTTGAGAAAACAATTCTGTCATTCTGAAAATATATTTTTCTTAAATAACATGTACTCCCTATCTACAGGCTCTACTGTTCTCATATCATATATAACTGTCATGTTCTACAAAACAACAAGCTTTAAAATGTTTTATTTCTTACTGCTGAAAATTAGATCATTTACTGTGAAATGGGTTTTCTCTCCGGTGCATCACCAGTGTAAGCTTCATGATGAAAACTTCTGCATCACTCTTCTCAACGCAGTCCATAGTTACAATAAAAATTTATCTTCATTTTATCTTGTGGTTATTTTGGGAAAAACAGTAGGGGTGTGTTTTCCCCCACTCTACCCTATTTATATTTTCTGCTGTCATTTTCATTTTAAAGTTTTAGTATTTATTTATTTATTAGCTCAAGTTAAACTAAACGAGAATTAGAAATGTTGCCTTGGTAGCTGAAAAAAAATGTTTAATTTTTTTATATTTATTTTATTTCAGTTACCGTTTATATTATTTCAAGCAACGAAAATGTTTGTTAATGTCTTTAATTATGACTCTGAATGGGAAACACTCATTGTTTGATGATTGTAATGCATCTTCTCTTCTGCAGTATTTTCTCATCAGTGCCTCAGCTGAACGTCAGTCTGAGCCTCATCTCATCTCCTCTCGGACACAAACTGTATTCATCTGCAAGTTTTAACCTGTGACACACAAAAGACTGAGATTAACCTGTGAGTCGTGTGTTTATGAGGGTTGTCATGGTCTCTGCTCTGCTTCATGTCACACACACACCTCACTTCTGTCTGTGCCTCAGTTTAAACAGAATGTACTCACACACACACACACACTCACACATATTTTAAACTCACTATGCTTTGGGAGGAGTTTACATGTCAGAAGATTTGTGGAGAACATCTGTTTCAGATCCCGCAGAGATAAAATCTGGAGACACATGACTGCAAAACTCTAAAACAAATTCACATGCACTCATCTTCGCCAATTCGAATGAATCCTGAATGTTAATGTTTAACCTTGAAAGTTTACATTTGTATTTATGTATTCCATACAAAATGTACGCGCATTGAAGTGATTAAATTTTTTTCTGTTGATAAGATTATTTCAAGGGAGTAGTTAACATGGAATGTTCTCACAAACTTCACTAATGTAAATGTTAGGACAAAACATTCTTAAAGAAATGTATATGGAATAACATTATTATTAATATTTGCTATAGCTACATTCTCAATGAGATTAAACGTTTTGAGAAGAACATTCTCAGAACATCCTCATTATGTTATTTGTACATCAACATTCTAAAAAATATTTTTTGTAACCTTTAAATAACATGCTAATTAACATTACGACCAGAAACACATTCTTAGAATATTAAAAATAACCTTCAAATAATGATATGTTTTGGGTAAAAATAAAATCAGAACGTTCAAGAAACGTATTTGTAACCTTTAAATAATGACACAGTCACGACAAGTTTTAGAAACATTTCAAAACAATGTTCAATTCAATTCAAAATTGTTCCGACAATGTTTTTAATAACCTAATTTTGTTACCTGGGACAACACCTCATTGAAACCGTCTGAAACTGAATTAGTCGACTAAGGTGTTTGTTTTTCAGTCTGATTGAGCCAGCAGTCTGATTCCTAACAGATTATTCAGGTGCATGTAAACGGTGCATTTTGTCACATCTGTAAAAAATATGAATGTTTTAAAGTTTTGGACTGTATTTCTAATGTGGCTATCATTCCCAACACTTCCGACCGTACCAAAAGCAGAACTCAATCAACATTTAACTCAATTAAACACATACATGAGATTAATAAATCTGCTGCAATCAGATGAGCAACAGAGGTTTTGATTTGAGTTTATAAAGCATTTAGAGCTTTAAATACACATTCAGATACAATATGGTACAAGAAATGAACATATTTACAACATACAAACATGTAATGAGCACAATAAGTGATCGAAAGAACTGAAAACGAGTAAAAAACAAATCATCCTGGACAGCTGTGAGGTTACAGCGTCATCATGAGAAACATAATGAGAAAAAGCACAGAAGTGTAATTCAATAATAGCCTGTCCAGCAGATCAGGGACTTTCAGGAAAATGACGAAACACCACAGAACTGTTCATTTACAGTCACCTGAGGCTGAAGCAAATAAAAAAAAAATTAGTTTTTTTTTTTTTTTTTTTACAGTCAAAATGTTTTTTTTAATTATTATTATTATTTATAAATAATATGAATGACAAGGCCACTGATAATACCGATTTACTAACACTAATTATTACTGAATGAACTAATGATGTATAAAAATAGAAACACATTAATGTGCAATGAACAGCTGAAACAAACACAAAGTATTGTTGTGGGTGAATCTCATGTAATCCAGCTCACATTTCACATCAAATAGTTTTTTGGAATATTCCTTCAAATTAAAGAATTTGCATATTAATTTGTTGCATTATTTTAATGACAATTAAGCACCATTTCCACCCTTAAATGTGAAAAATAATTACAACATATTATAATTTAACAGAAATAATATTATTTAAAGCATGCCTTGAATTTATGCTGATCATTAATGGAAATACTGAAAAAAGTAACTTGAAAGTCTGGATGCATTAAATATGAACAGAAATTGTGCTATAATCATAATATTGTCACAACACACACACACACACACACACACACACAAAAAGTAAACATTAATACAAAATATAATTTCTTTTGACTCTGAAGTGTGACCTGGACATATTTTCACATGAAACTCACCCTGTAAGACATTTATAGCACAATAAGATAAGAGTATTTGTGGATGAAGATACTGATCAGGTATTATGGGTCACATGTGTTACACATTCTGCACTGATTTTGGAATGAAATCTGTCAAATTTAATGCATTAAACATAGCTGATTGTACCAGCACTATTACTGTTATCTGAAAGCTGATTAACCAATAATATTTAATAAATATGCAAGGCAATTTGGTCCAGTTCTGCACAAATCTGTAGATTCATGGTCATAAAATGGTAAATAGAGATGTGGATGTCCTCATGAATATGAATGTTGACCTGTCCAGTGTGTGTGTGTGTGTGTGTGTGTCACTCTGTCTTGCAGGTTCCTCGTCTCAGACTAAAGTCATCCACAGCAATTTCTCCATGTTTCCCTCGCTGTCTCTCTGCCTTCAGCACAATCTGATACAGAACAGCATCAATCACACTAGAATCAACATGCACATACTCAATGATCACAAACAGCAGGATATATACTGATATAACACAATAAACCATCAGTCTGGACTCTGAATACTAGTTAAAGAGCTTTGGTTTTAATGTATTAAAAGTCAGTCCCTCCGGTTTTTCACTATTCAGAACACATGCAAAACCAACAAAATGCTGCATTTTTTTGTGACCCTGAATAATGCATCATTTCACCATGAAATAACCATTTCACTTTTATTCATATGTATATATATATATATAATATAATATGAATATATATTATAGATATACATATATTATATATATATATATATATATATATATATATATATATATATTATATATATATTTATGCAGTGGTTTATACCTGAATACTAAATCAGAATTTGGTGGGAGAAAAAATAAACAAGCTTTATGCATATTGTTTTTTCTGTCATACATAATATGGTAAATGTGGTTTCATAATTAATAAAAAATAAAAATACTTCTGGAAATTACAGCCACAAAATCAATCATTGTTATCAAAATAAATAAATAAATAAATAAAATAAAAAAAATAGCAATTAAAAGTTTAGTGTTCAAGGAATAATTTGCATCTTATGCTTCTTGTTTTTAATAACAAAAATAAATAAAAAATCTTGTTTGAATTTGTTTGTCAGAATTTCATGAGACAAAAAAATAAAATAAAAATCACAGGAATAAATTACATTTTAAAATATATTGAAACAGAAAACAGTTATTTTAAATAGTAAAAATATTTAAATGTTTTTACTGTTTTTGCTGTACTTTGGATCAAATAAATGCAGGCTTGGTGAGCAGAAGAGACTTCTTTAAAAAACATTAAAAATCTTACTGTTCAAGAACTTTTGACTGGTAGTGTACATAACAAAAAACAAAACAAACAAAAAACCTTTGTAGATTTTTTGCAAAAAATAGTGAAATCCTGGTGGGACAGGATTAGGAATATATATGAGCACATGATGATGAATTCATGCTTACATCAACGAGGCCCCGCCCCCAAAGTGTGATATGGGCGTGTCTCCAGTCGTGTCCTCCAGTCCTGGTCCAGATGGATGGGTTGTGACTCCGCCCCTTCCTGACAAACACTTGCAGAGAGCCTATGTGGTGCCCATGGAGACGGTGTCTAAATGACAGACAGAGGTCGCCACCCTGCCACGCCTTTGTGGGAGGTGCCAGCGGCACAGTAAGCCGTGCCCCTTTGGCACTCCTTCTGTTCACAGCCTCAGGTACTGACAGGTACCGCCCCCCTGAGAGTGATTGACAGGTTAGAACTGTATTAGTGGTTTCTTTGGAAAGACTTCATGACTGGATGATCTGTGTAATTCTGATGTGTTTTACCGGCGGGATCGTCTTTGATTTCCCATTTCAGATCTCCTTCTGATTCTGTCATCCAAACACACAAACCCTCATCAAATGAGCAGCTCACAGCAGCAGTGGCTGAAACACACACACACACACACACACACACACACACACACACACGTCAGGAAGATCCTTGTCATCTCGTTTCGTCTGTTTGTGTATAAAGTGTGAATGATACCTGGATCGTCTCGTGCAAACTCCTCTGTGTTTCCCAGCTCAACGTCAAAGTCCCAGTCAAACAGGTTGTTCTCGTAACGTGGAACTAAAAGAGACAAACAGACCAATCAGAACTAATCTAATGAATGAACAGACACACAACTACTGTATATTGATGAATTACTAAAACTTTCAAAACTTCAAATTAAAAATATTAAAATAAAAACTAATGAAAAATATTAATAAAAACTATAATAATTACTCACTGATGCTAAAATAACACCAACTTTGATTACATTAATTCTTTTTTGTGAAAATGTTTTTTTTTTTTTTTGTGTGTGTTTTTATTTTTAAAATGTGTTGTTATATTAGTTCATAATAGGGGTCATTCAGTGTCATTCAGGGTCTTTATTTTCTTTTTTTCTTTCTTTCTTTTTTTTTTTTTTTTTTTGGAAAGAAATTAATACTTGTATGCTTTTATTCATCAAGGCTGCATTAAATTGATCAAAAGTGCCAGTAAAGACATTTATAATGTTCCAAAAGACCTTTCTAAGAACTTTCTATTAATCTGTGAATCCTGAAAAATAAAATGTATCACAGTTTCTTTAAAAATATTGTGCAGCACAACTGTTTTCAACATTGATAATAATCAGAAATGTTTCTTGAGCAGCAAATCAGCATATTAGAATGATTTCTGAAGATCATGTGACACTGAAGACTGGAGTAATGATGCTGAAAATTCAGCTTTGATCACAGCAATAAATTACAGTTTAACAGATATTCACATAGAAGACAGATATTTATATTGCAATAATATTTCACAATTTTTACTGTATTTTTGATCAAATAAATGCAGTCTCTGTGAGCAGAAGAGGCATGAATAGATCTCACTATGTACGTCTCCCCGTGGTTTGGCGGTGTTCTCTCTGTGAATGCGGTTGTCTAGTGTTGTAGCTGAGCTCTTCTGTGTGCTTGTTCTCACTACAGGCGCTGCTGCTGTTGTTGTTGTTGTTGGAAGTGTGTCTGTAGTTGTTGACACTGTAGTTGGACTTGTGGTCGTAGCAACAGTTGTGAGGGCTGTTGTAGCAGCTTTTGTTGTTGTAGTTGTAGCTTTTGTTGTTGTAGTTGTTATAGCAACAGTAGTTGGTGTTACTGTCATCATGACAGTGCTTGTCGGAACAGAAGTTGCTATGGTAACAGTAGTAGCGGGAGTGGCTGTAGCTGTTGTAATGGTTGATATTGTTTTTCTGGTGGTTGTCATGGGAGTTGTTGCCGTGGAGACGGTTGTCGGGCTGACTGTGACTTTGACTGGTCTTGCAGGCTCAATGGTGACTTTAAGAACAGCTGAAACACACACAGTGTCACTTAAACACACAAAACACTGTCAACCAATGGCATAAATCACACACACTTACATTTACAGTCGTAACCCTTTCCATTAACACTGGGTGTGCATTTGCATTTCTTGTGTCCAGGCTTGTCATAGCAAATAGACAAAAACTTTTTATCTGGGAAAAAACACAAAAGTTTAGAGTTTGTGATAATTAAATGCAGTACAATGTGACTTGGAAAATAATTATGCAATGCAATGCAATGCAATAAAACAACCTATATATGTATATATATATATATATATATATATATATATATATATATATACATACACACATGTTATTTATATATATATATATATATATATATATATATATAAATTAGGATAAATAAAATAACTGAATATTATTTATTTATTCAAATATTTATTAATTATTTTAATTGATTAAAATGATAACAATTATCACTAAATAAAATGAAAATATAATTAATGCAAAATGTACAGTAATATCTCATTTTAATCTTTTCACTGATTTTTGAGTGTAAATATGTATTAATATGTATAATGTTATGGATATATATTATGTTTTTATAACTTAAATACTTACATATTGTATTGTATATATTTATATTAGTGCTGTCAAACGATTAATCACAATTAAAAGTTTTTGTTTACATAATATATGTGTGTGTACTGTGTATTTTTAAAATGTATACTGTATATAAATACACACATATACAGTATATATATATATATATATATATACAGATACATACATACATACAATTCTATACATCATTATAACTAAAAAATGTATTAAACAATGTCTTTATGAATGTGTTTTTCTGTAATCACACCTGTGCAGTGGTATTTTCCGTTGATGTGCCGCAGCTCAAAGCCTTCATGGCATCTGCAGACGTAGCTGCTGAACGTGTTCACACACTTACGAAAGCGTGGACATGAGGCCTGACCCGTCACACACTCGTCCACATCTGAGCAGAGCCAGAACAAGCAGAAATATTAAATAAGCAAAATATAAAATATCAATAATATGCATCATTAGAAATAAAAATAACGACAATTTCTAATATTTTCTATTTTTTTATGTATAAAATTACATGTTACGGACAGGTTTTGTGAGATTCTCTCACACACTCTGATGAATGTGTTTTGAGTGGTGTGTGTGTGTGTGTGTGTGTGTGTGAATCCTTCCTCCATACCGACACACGTTCTGCCATCAGGAGCGAGTTGCAGTCCTGGAGATGGACACTGACATCTGACCTCACCTTTCATCACCGCACAGCCATACTGACAGTTAGCCATCGCACAAGTACGAGCATCTACACACACACACACACACACACACACACACACACACACAGAGAGAATGAGCCGTAATCATCTGTACTCATATTTGAGGCAGCACTGCATGTACTCCTCTTAGAGACAGCGATCCCATAATGCATTGCGACAGGCTCAGCAAAAAAGTCGACTCAGTAGAATGAATGTGCTCACTAGGCTTTGAGTGCAACAACAAACACGCAAAAAGAACACAGCTCACAGGGAATGTTCTCAGAACATTCTGGCAAGGTTCTCTCAAAGTCCTTTCAGTAATGTTAAAAGAATGTTCTTTCAGAGTTCTGTGGTCTTTACTAATGTTCTCAAAACGTTAGCACAAAAATATCACTGATACATTTCTAATGGAAAGCTTTTCCTGAAACATTTTAGTTGGACATTTGGTTTTTAAATGTTACTACTTGTTTCAGAACGTTCAGAGAACATTCAAAAGTAAAATTCCCATGTTTGAAAAATTATAAAACAGAATGTTCTGTTAATGTTCACATAACCAATAAACAACGCTTTTAAAACATTTCAAAACTGGATGTTCATAAGTAACGTTTTTACAACTTAATGGGAACATTAGCAAAGCATTCTTAGAACATTTTGTTAGCTGAAATCAGCAGCTATTTACAGATGCAGCACAGAAGGAGGTGGATATTGTGGCTACGTCCCAATTCATATTTTGTGTTACATACTACAAGTACTGTATGTACTGAAGATGATAGCATGATTTAGGACTATTCAGAAGAATTAATTCAATTGTATTAACTAAATTAAATTGTATTAATTAAATACAAAAGATAAAAATGATCATTAAATATAAATATAATGCAAAATTCAAATTCTCATTTGACTTCTGAGAGTAAAATGACATTATTAAGAAGGTTCATGAGATTCTGATAAATCAGTGCTTGTCAAACCTGTCTGGGACCCCAGTCACTGTCTCCCTCATTCAACACACCTGATTCAACTCTTCAGCTCATTAGTAGAGTCTGCTAGACTTCAACTGGTGTGTTTGATGAGAGAGACACACAAAATAAGCAGTGGCCAGGGTCTCAGGACGGGTTTGAGAAACACTACAGTGATAAAAGCATGTTGAGTGTGTAAAATTGGATGCACATTTCAGGATGTGGGAAGTAATGGAAATACTCACTGCGACACGAGCCATCAGACATCATCATGTAGCCGTTGAGACAGTAGCATTTGAAACTGCCCAGTGTGTTCATACACCTGTACTTACAGGGCCTGAACGCACACTCATTCACATCTGCACACAAACACACAGTCATTACTGATGAGGACAGGAACTGAAGACACACACACACACACACACACACAGAGAGACACAGACACACACACACACACACACACACAGACACACACAGAGACACAGACACAGACACACACACACGTTTACTTAGCTATCTAAATAATATATATTATAATATATAAATATATATAAAAATATAAATTTGTCCCCAAAACATGCTTATGTAGGTACACACGTACACACACACAGACACACACTCACACACACAGACACACACACACACACAGAGACACGGACAGACACACAGACACACACACACTCACACTCACACACAAACACAGAGACACACACACACGCATGTTTACTTAGCTATCTAAATAATATATATTATAATATATAAATATAAATTTGTCCCCAAAACATGCTTATGTAGGTACACACACACACACACACACACACACACACACACACACACACGTTTCGCTATCCTTGTGGGGACATTCATAGGCGTAATGGTTTTTCTACTGTATTTCTATTGCCCTACACCAACCCTACACCTAAACTTAGCCTTCACAGGAGACTTTCTGCATTTTTAGATTTTCAAAAAACTTCATTCTGTGTGATTTATAAGCTTCTTTACCCGTGGAGACCTCAATTTAGGACCCCACCGTGACACGAGTCCCCTTGAGTCTGTGTGTATTCACGTTTAAGTCCCCACCTGAATAGAAAAACAGGTACACACACACACACACACACACACAGACACACAGACACTCACACACACACACTCAAACACACACGTTTACTTAGCTATCCAAATAATATATATTATAATATATAAATATATATAAAAATATAAATTTGTCCCCAAAACATGGTTATGTAGGTACACACACACAGACACACACGCACAGACACACACACACACACACACTCAGTCAGACAGACAGGCGTGTGCGGTCAGCGGTGATGTATGTACACGTCCTGTGTGTTTCTGTAAGTATGAGAGGAATGTACTTTGACATGCATTTGATTTTAAAGGCAAGTTCATCCCTGCAGAAACACACACACAGACACACACACACACACACACACACACACACACACAGAGAGAGATAGAAAGAATCACGACAAGTGGAAGTTTAAAGGAGTCGTTCACATCCAGAATAAAAATTTCCTGATAATTTACTCACCCCCATGTCATTCAAGATGTTCATGTCTTTCTTTCTTCAGTTGAACAGAAATTAAGGTTTTTGAGGAAAGCATTCCAGGATTTTTCTTCATATAGTGGAGCCAATGGGTTGAATTATCAGGAAGTTTTTATTCTGGAAGTGAACTGATCCTTTAAGTATGAAAGTTACTTACTATAAATAAATAAAAACTAAAACTAATAAAAACTGAAAAAAGCAAATTACAATAAATAAATAAATAAATAAATAAAAAATTGTACATATGAACATAAAATACATAAACCTAAAAATAAATAAAATTATTCAAAATAAAAATATAAAAATAAAACCTAATTTGAAATATTAATAAAATCTTAGCAGTACAAAACTAAATAATGAAATATATATAATAAAATAATAAAAAATAAAATATATAATAGTATATAACTAAAATAATTTAAGATGAAGCACCAAACTGAGTATACTAATTGGAAATAAATGAAAACAAACTAAAAGTGAAACTGAAATATAAATATGAATATATTAAACTTAAAATAGTAATATTTAAAAAAAAAGTAGGCCTATATGGCAAAGTTTTGTTTAAAAACTATGAAATACTATAAAAACTTTAAAATACGGTACTGCACTCCCAGCTAACAAAAGTATGTTCTAGGAACCTTTCGCTAACGTTCCCTTCAGGTTATAAAAAACTCTGTTCTCTGAACGTTCAAAACGTCCAATTTTTTAAATGTTTCAAAAACTTTTTTCTTGGTAATAAAAACATTACAGGAACATTCCATTTTGTTGTTTTTCAAACTTGAATGTTACTTTTGAATGTTCTCTGAACGTTCTGAAACAAGTAGTAACATTTAAAAAAAAGATTTACATTTAACATTTAACTAAAATGTTTCAGGAAAAAACATTCCATGAATAATGTATAAATAATGTTTTGAAAACATTATTGCCAAATAACGAATGTTCTATTAACATTACTAGAACATTTATGCTATATTACCAGAACATTCTCTGTTTTTTTATGGGAGCAGAATTTGGTTCCACAACATGAACCTCAAGAAACTAAACCTAAAAAATTATGAATAAAAATTCTATAAAACCTGCTCATCCTCCTGAAAGTCTCCATGTAACACACTCTCCATAAATAATCAGAGAATTATATATCAAATCACGTTCTTCAGATTTTTCATGAGCCAGAAAGGCCAGAGCAAACGTCTCCCATAAGGCCAGTAAGCATCATTAGACACAGATCTGCCATCAGTCACTAACACAAACCCCAGCGGCCGCTCGAATGTTTGGACACCTGTGTGTTAATGACCAAAACACACACACTCCTCATGATGTCATCACACACACTTTCACATGTGCTTGTATTCATAGCTGAGTTTTGTAGGGGAAAGTGTGTGTTGAAAGTGTGTACCTTGG
Organism: Spinibarbus caldwelli; assembly: GCA_039654775.1. Lineage (NCBI taxonomy): Eukaryota > Metazoa > Chordata > Actinopteri > Cypriniformes > Cyprinidae > Spinibarbus > Spinibarbus caldwelli. Next base: position 1,096,127 of record CM077261.1, read on the forward strand.
TTGCAGGTCTTGCCGGTGAATCCTGGATGACAGCGACACTGATCCGCTCCAACACACTCGCCGTGTTTACAGCCCGACTCACACACAGCTACACAAACACACACAACACATGAGCTACTGCTCATAATGCTCGTAATAATAAAGCCTATTATAATTGCCAATATATTCAAATTAAATCATATAAAAAAATGACAAAAGCACATAATAAAAGTACTAAAGTTTAAGTTAAAATATAAAAATAAAAGCTAATTCAAAATATTAATACAAACTATAATAGTATAAGTGAAATTTTGAATATATAATAGTATATAATTGAAATATGTTTAAGATGAAGCACCAAAAGTACTAAATGGAAATAAGAAAAATGCAAACTGAACTAAAACTTAAACTGCAATAACTTAAACCTAAATAGTGATATATAAAATACTAAAATATATATTAACTGATTAAAAATGACAAAAGCACATGATAAAAATGCTAAAAATTAAACTAAAATGAAAATGAAAATATAAAAATAAAAGCCAATTCAAAATATTAATAAAAAACATGAATAGTATATATAATAAACTATAATAGTATATAAGTAACATATGTTAACGATGAAGCAAAAAAAAAAAAAAAAAACTAACTGGAAATAAATAAAATTTTAAAAATAACCTAAATAGTAATATATAAAATATTAAAATATATATTAACTGATTAAAAATATTAACTAATTCAAAATATTAATAAAAAACATGAAACATGAATATTATATATATATATATATATATATATATATATATATATATATATATATATATATATATATATATATATATAATAAACCATAATAGTATATAAGTAAAATATGTTTACTATGAAGCAAAAGAAAAAAAAAAAAACTGGAAAAACTGGAAACAAAAATAAAAAAACTAAAACTGTACTAAAACTTAAATTGAAATAACCTAAATAGTAGTATATAAAATATTAAAATATATATTAACCGATTAAAAATGACAAAAGCACATGATAAAAATATTAACAATTAAACTCAAATTAAAATGAAAATTGAAAACAAAACTGATTCAAAATATTAATAAAAAACATGAAGAGTATATAAAATAAACTATAATAGTATACAAGTAAAATGTTTACAATGAAGCAATAAATAAATAAATAAATAAATAAAAATACTAACTGGAAATAAATAAAAACTAAAACTAAACCTCAAATAACAACCAGAGCAACAGCACGAAAAGCTGCATCCCAATCCAGTGCAATTGATGCAATATGCTTAACTTTCCATTCCTGTCAGGACTGTCCAAAGTCCAGACTGATTACACCTATTTGATTACATTTTATTAAAAACATTCTTGCACACGGTTTTTTTATTTTGTTGTTGTTGTTGTTGTTGTTGTTGTTTTGTTTTTTTAATATAATGTGCAGTATATTAGTGTTGCTTGCTCACGTCTGCATTGGCCCTTTAAGGTTCTCGTCCATCCATACTGACACAAACCATCAGACAGAAGCAGCGCTCTGGTTGACCTGCGACACACAAACACATCAGCAGGTTAAGACAGATTCACAGAAAACTTTATTTTAAAACTACCTCATTTTAGCATTTTATTTTTATTTTTTTAAATTATTTTATCCATCTTATAGGTCTAAGCACGCAATTTGGCAAAAATAACCTGCAAATATGATAATCACGTAAATCACGTGCCATCGCGTGATTAAATAATAGCATTTTAGCGGAAAATATGGTTACCATGACAATGAGCGATATTAGCGATCAGTGTTGGGTAGTTACTAGTTACAGTAATAATATTAGGCTACTTTTTGCAGTAACTAGTAGCGTAAGTAATTACTGATACGATTTCAGTAATAATATTACAGTTACCAGAATTTTAAAAAAAATTTATGTGGAAGATATGCAATTACTACTTCTATGGGGCATGAAGGAAAAGTAACTAGTAGTTTAACTAATTATTGTTGCCAGTACGTAATAAGTAAATATTAATTTCCAAAAGTAATAATATTACTTTTGGAAGGAGTAACTAGTAATGAGTAATAAATTACATTTTTTTTTTTTTTGAGTAACGATCCCAACACTGTTAGCGATTATTACAATTAATTACGCGATTATCGTCTAACGGTATCCTCACTTCTTTCTCTCAGATACATGACTATGTGGCCTATTGGTTATAAAATGCACAAAAATGAAACATGTCGTTTAAAAAGCGTATTTCTGCTCATCTGACTTTTGTAAAGGACAGCGCGCGCGTCTTACCTGAGTGTTTCTGAACCCGCAGCCGCACAAACACAAACACAAACACAAACCCAGAGACAGAAGAACAGCGTCACATCCATCATAAACACACTTCCGATCTGAATCTCATTTCAGTCTCCGTTAAAACCGACTCGCTCGCTCCGCGCAGAAGCTCGCGTCTGGAGAGCGTCAGCGAGCAACGCTGAAGGCGATTCATTCTGACGCTGCCTTCAGCATGACATCAGTGTGTGTGTGTGTGTGTGTGTGTGTGTGTGTGTGTGTGTGTGTGTGTGAAGGTTATGAGTTTACAGCGAGCTGTCAGAAGTTTCCACTGCTGCACACGAGGAGCTGTGAGTGTTTATGAAGAACACGACTTGTTTAAATATATCTGATCTGTCTCTGTGTGTGTGTGTGTGTGTGTGTTCTCCAGGGAAACGCATAAGAATACCAGGAGTTGCAAGGGCAGGTCTGTAGGACACACACACACACACACACACACACACACACACACACACACACACATACACTCTCTTCTCTCTCTTATAAATCTGGAGGCAAGAGTTAAGACAATGGTTTCAAACATTACAAAGGCTCTTGTAGTGTTCAGATAGGATTGCATTAGGTTTGTGTGTTCTACAGAGTATTGGGGGAATTGGATCAGTTAAGCTGTTGTTCTTAATTGAAAAATCTTTTGTCTCAAAAGTGAGTGTTTCTTCTTCTAACTTTTATGTAACTGTATTAAAAGCCTGGCAAGTGTTCAAAAGATTTAGAGATGATAATCAACATTATGGTGTTTTAGAACCATTGTTTTTAATTCCTATTTTGAGTTCAGTAACTGATAGGTTTTTAAAAACAGGAATAGATACTGTAAAATATTTAATTGATTTTTCAAAAGGTCAATGGTATGCAGCTAAATCAATAGCTAATAAAGTTGGACTTAGATCAGAAAGATATGCTCAAGGGATAATTGGGGATCTTAAAAAATCTTTTCCTCAGTCTTTCTTAACCTCTGTAAATAATTTTATTGAGAATGGTGAAAGGTCTTTGATTTTTCCAGATCTTAGAGTTAACATAATTTTTGATTTGGATGAAGATCTAAATAATGCTTTATTGAAAGGATTTGAAGATGTGTTGTTTCACAATGTTGGTAAAAAGATATTGTATTGTATGTGTGTGAAATCCCTGTTTTACACTCAACTGAAAAGGCGCCCTGATATTAAATAGAGAGAGTATCTATCAGTTTCTTCAGAAATAACTCCATCATGGAGGTGTTTGTATAAGAGGTCTGGGGACCTCCACTGTGCTGTGGCAACACATAGCTGTCACGATCCTGTGCAGCGCACACACAATAGCCACACGAAGATGAAGGTTAAAAGGGAATAAGGTCTTTAATAGGATTCAGGATTAGGAGGTTCACACACAGGGTAACATCAACAATAACCGACAACCAGAACTCAAAAGGACAGGAACTCATATAGGGCAGATAACGAGGGACAGACAGGTGGACACACTGAAGGTGATTAACTAATTAGACAACGAACTAATGAGAACAGGAACATAACCAAATATGGGCAAACAGGAAGGGAACACAGGCAGAGACAAAACTAGAGTCCAGAGGGTTGTGACAATAGCTTTGTGTCAAAATTTAATGGGATGGTTTTACCTGCATGCCCTTTTTGTAATGTTATTGATACTGTTTTTCTTTCTTTTTTTTTTTTTTGTGATTGTTTAAGATTAATTCCTTTGTTTGAATTGTTGGATAAAATATTTACTAAGCTTGGTTTCATGTTTACGAAAAATATGTTTATTTTGGGCATGAATTATAAGAAAGAATGGAAAGCACAGTGTACACTTGGTAACTTTCTAGTGGAACAGGCAAAGTTGGCTATTTTAAAATCCCATAAATGTAAAAATGAAGAGGAAAATGCTGATTTGCTTGGAATGTTCAAATCTCTAGTAGAGGGTCGGGTTGCTGTGGAATATGCATACTGTAAATGAACAAATAACATGCATTTTTTTGTTTTTTTTTATGTGAGGTGGAGTGTGAAAAATGCTCTTGTGATGAGAGATGAGTTTGGAGAGTTTTTGTTTAATTGGTGAATTGTAAAGAATGTTTTTAAATTAGTTGTTTGATTAAATGTTTTAAAAGTCAAAAAGTCTCTCTCTCTCTCTCACACACACACACACACACACACACACACACAAACACACACACACACACACACACACACACACACACACACACACACTATAATTAGTCTAGGAGCTTGTAAAGTTTGCCAGGAACCTGTACATTTCCTCCAGCTACATCCTGTGCTCATAATTATAGCATTTCTTCCATTTCAATTTTAAAGTAAGTGTGTGTGCTTGTTAAAAACAGACAAACATGCATGTGTGGAGCACTACACAAAAGCTAACACACATGCACATTTACTATAATGCAAAACTTCCACTGAAGAAAGCATCTAGACACCAAAATATCACAGAAACCTGAGGATGCAGGACTGTTTCCTGCATCCAAACCCTAAGCCTAGCAACTGCATAGCACCCTCACAAATGACACACACACACAAAAAAAAGAATAAATAAATAAAGTTAGGCCAAATCCTAAAATATTTTTTATAAACTGTGCATAAAATATTTTGAAAATCCTGATCCTTAATTCTTATCTCGTTAACCATGAACAACTGAAAAAGTCATTATTCATTTTTAGAAATTAATTATAAAAATATCATTATTTATTAAATCTTAAACGGCTATGGGCATTTTTATAATGAATATAGATTTTACTGTTTATTCCAAGCTATAAAATATTTCATTTCATTCAATATTTCATTTTGGTGAATATTTTGACAAAAAATATTTATTTTATCCTTAATTTCTTATCTAGTAAATCATGAAAAACTGGAAAAGTCATGCAAATTAATAAAATCTTAAAACACCATGGGCATTTTTAGTACAAATACAGATTTTACTACATATTCTAAGCTCTAAAATATTTAGTTAAAAACTGTGTAAAAATATTTTTAAAAATCCAGCTCCTGTAACTTTCAATAAGGAGTTAAAGGAAGTTGAAAAACAAAGGTTAAAGGTAAAAGGTTGAGAAAGCTGGATCCCACTCAAATCACTAACCAAAGCAAAATCACTAAATTCCAGTGATGTTCTACATCATTTTAGAAAATGCAAAGATCTAGTTTTGCATTGAAATGCCCTCTGAATCAGACGTGAAATCTCAGTGGAAAAGCATCAGTGCAGCTCTGATCTCAGTCTCGGCCAGTCAGAGTTTCTGAAATCTCTGTTTACATTGACACATTTGGCAGATGACAGAACAGCTCTGAAAAACCCTGAGCAGATCAGACAGCAGGAGAGCTGGACAACTTACTCAGGAACATGTGTTAGCTACTGTCTACAATAATCACAGTTTTTGCATCTCTTGTTTTAACTGAGAAGTGATATTTGGAAATTTGGGAGTTTTGAAATCAAGCAGGGAGTGTCATTATGTAGAACTATATGATTAGAAATATCTTTTATGAATTTAGAAATAGTAAACCATGAACAACTAAAAAAGCCATTATTCCTTTTAGAATTTAATTATAAAATTATTTAATTATTATAAAGTCATTATTAATTAATTCTTAAAATAACATGGGCATTTTTTTTATAATTAACATAGATTTTAGTATTTATTTCAGCTATAAAATATTTTATTTGGAAATTAACTAATTTTTTTTTTATTAGAAATATCTTTTATGAATTTAGAAATATTTTCAGAAATAGAAAAAATCATAATTTAGTATCCCAGCAAACAGGGAATGTTCTCAGAATGTTTCATCAAGGTTATAACAATCATTCTTTCAGTAATTTTAAGATGGTTTTGAGAACATTTAAAAATAACATTGTTTACAACATAATAACATGGAATGTTTCTGTTAATGTTGCCTTTTAAACATTTAAAAACTTAACTGTAACATTAGCCAAACATTCTTAGAACATATTTTGTTTGCTGGGATTGTATCAAATGACATTGGAATAAAAAAAAGAGGTATTAGGAAGTATTACGACTGTCTGACTGTACATGTTTACTGTAAACACATCTGCTGTTTGTCTGTTTATGACACAACAGGATGGAATCCAGTAACACACTCTATGCACACAATGACATAACAGTGTCGTTTTTATCTAAAGCTAATTATAATAGCCACAGACTAAGACAAACCACTTAAAATGTTATTTACTTTAATTATGAATCATATTTATTTGTGTCACGGTCTGGAAACACTTTTTGTATCACGTTTATATAAGTAAACATGCGCGCACACATCATCACACCTGCCTTCGTCCTGAAGAATTCCTCTAGAAAAAAATCCCTCCAGAGTATAAACAGAGGACAGAGGAAGCATGTGTAGATGGAGTAAGATTTCATTCTGTTTCCATATCATTATTCACTGTGTGTGTGTGTGTGTGTGTGTGTGTGTGATGCTCAGCTGGCTGAATACACACAATGATGAATCTGTGAAATCACTGCTTTACCCAGGTGGAAAAAATGTACACTTCCATAATGTACTTTAAGTGCTCTATTTTTACGCACTAATTTTGTACTCAATATACTAAAAATGATTCTTTAGTACTTCTTAAGATAAACTTAAGATCATCTAAGTGTACTCAACTGTGCTATTTTATAAAATGTGCTTTTAACATACTATCTCTGTATTTAAAAAAAAAAAATGTATTTAGTCACCACTTGTAGTACACCTGAGTGTACTAGTGTATGAAAGATGGGTTCAAGTGCACTACAAGTGGTAACTCAATACATTTTTTTAATACAGAGATAGTGTGTTAAAAGCGCATTTTAGTTCATATTCATGATGTCCTAAAATAGCACAGTTGAGTACACTTAGATGAGTACACTTAGTACTAAAGAATAATTTTTAGTATATTAAGTACAAAATTAGTGTGCGAAAATAGTATATTATGGAAGTGCACTTTTTTCACCTGGGTATGACCATCTCATCTGTGGAAGCAAGTTTCTTACACGTGATGTTAGTATGACATCTAGCGGACAAAAGCAGAACTGCAGTTACAGCGATTAAATAAGACAGTCATTGCATGTCTGAGACATTAGAGGGAGCTTCTGAGGCGTCATTGTTCCTGGAGACAGACGAACCCATCTCTCTTTGTTATATAATAACAACACACACACACACACACACATACATATATACATATATATATATATATATATATATATATATATATATATAGTATAAATGCTAATTATATTCATATATATTCATATATAATATTCTACATAATATAACATAATATTCCATATAATATAAACGTATTATGTGTTACTGTACGTATACAGTGTTGTTATTTATATTTACTGTGGTGGTATTATATATATATATATATATATATATATATATATATATATATATATATATATATATATATATATATATTGTTGTTATTTATATTTACTGCGTGGTATTTATGGCGTCAAGGGCTTATTTCCTCTCAAATCCCCAAATAAAGAATCTCTGGCAGATGCGTCAAGGTTTTTGACACACACATACACACACACACACACACACACACACACACACACACACACACACACACACACACAGAAATTCCCAACCGGCGTGATCTGCTCCGCCGGGGGAAACGCCTTCTCGCCTCGGACCCGTTCTGTTTTAATTAGCCTCCCGGTGCCGCGGGTAATTACGGTAACGAGCCGCAAATGAACCGTAATGAACCGCAAAATTCCTCCAAAAAACCCCTCACACAAGACGCGGCGCGAAGCGCGTGATTAATAACCGTCATTCAGGCATCGGCGGGAAAAAAAAGGGCGCGCGAGCAGTTGACACGCATTACCCTCAGCGCTGCGCGGCGAGACCCCGTATGTCAGCCCCCTCGCGCCTCCCGCGCTTCCACAATCATTTCCCGCCAATGATCAGGAGGTGTCCGCAACGGCGCTTCCTCACCTCACACCCCCGTCAGCCACACGCAGCGCGACACACACACACACACACACACACACACACACACACACACACACACACCGGGAGGAGCCGTCTACCCTTCCGTCACCCATACCCGCCCCTGAGGACGGTGCGTCGTTGGCGGCGTCAATATTATTTATTATTCCCGTTAGTCTCGGTATTTAGCGCCGCAGCTGCTCACGGTGATCGTTAAAACGGACGTGTTTCGTTGTTTTGTGGCGCGTGTTTTTTCTTATAGCGGGGATTGTTGAGGCGGCATCAGCGCGCGGTGATGCTCTCCGTTAAAGGATCGTGAAGCGTCGCGAGTCTAAAGGTAAAGCTCGTCCATTTTCCGTTCTCCGCCTCCCCCCTCAATCCCCCCTCCTCCTCCGTCTCTCTCTCTCTCTCTCTCTCTCTCTCTCTCTCTCTCTCTCTCTCTCTCTCTCTCACGCGCGATGGCCAAGAGAATTAATCCATCGCCTTTAATTGCACCGTGGTGTCCAGCGGTCTTACGCCCTTAATGACCTCTGATCCGCGCGTCGCTGCCGCAGCAGGCGGAGAGTAATTACCGTAATTGATGCTCGAGGCGACGGCAGCGGGGGGTGTTCGGGGGGGTAGCGTTTCTCTCTCTTTCTCTTTCACATAAACACACATTTTGACACGGTAACTTTCTTCTCCACGGCTTATTATCGCTATTTCTGTTGTTGTTCCTCTAATTGAAACAACAACACGTTCCAAGGCAGTCATGATGGTGTTAGATATAATGCTCTGATTATGTCATGCATATGCAAAAGAGATGTACATAAATGCATAAAAACCTTTGCTATTTATTCTGAGATATTGTTTTAATCAAAATTTAACTGAATCTCGCGTATTCTCAGGGCTTTTGTTTTTGATTATTTTAGTTTAGGATCTTGTTTTCTGAGTGGGCTCTAATTTTTGATGACATTAAGATTGTTTAAATTTGGTTCTAAAATATTCGTTATGCAATTTTGTGTACATCCTTAAATATTCTCTGTTTTCTGTAAATAAACGGAGCAATAAATTAAAGATGCATTACAGTTTTAGAACTGGGAAGAAACAATGAGCATTAAAAATGTACATAAATGCAAAAAAAAAAAAAACTTTGCAATTTATGAGATCTACGTTTTTCTTACAGTTTTAATCTAAATTTGACTGAATCTCATGTGTACAGTTTTAAAATGAGGAATTTCTGTTATATTCTATTTTGGAGCACAATGAGAATCAATTATGAATCCACTAAGAGTCAAATAAGGTTGTGTAAACTGTAATTTATTTATTTTTTTCAGGGTTTTTGTTTTTCGTAATCTTAGTGTAGATCGTTTTGATTATTAGTTGACTCTTATGAGATTCATTGTGATTCTAAAATACCATTAAGCAATTTTGTAAGCATCCTTTAAGATTTGACTAAACATGCTCTATTGTCTGTAAATAAATGAAAAATTTCTGAATTGCAATTCCGCTTCGTTGTAGTTGATGATCACCTCTGTTCACCTCCTCTCTTTCCTCCGCAGGTCCACTGCCGTGGATGGTTGGGCGTTAGTGCGTGTTTGTTTTGCTCTGATGGCGAACATGAGCAGTAGTGTGTGCATGGAAACCCCACACGCTCATGGCCACACCCACGGCCACACCCACAACTACAACCCTACCCCTGGGCGGGACTTTCCTCTACAGATCGACTCCTGCGTGAACCCTGTGTTGGACTACAGCGCGCAAATGGAGCGGTATCGCTCTTTCGCAACCTTCTATAAGAACAGCGCTGCTGCCGCTGCCACCACGTTTCCACAGACCGCCAAAATCGCCCGCATTGCCACGCCCCTTTTTCCCTCTGCCCGCCTTTCGGCGATGCCGCCTTGGCCTTGTGACAACGCAATGCTGTGGGGGCGAAAACCTGCTGCAGTTAACGTTAACGGACCTCACTCACATCGGACTGGCATGTCGAGGGCGGAGCCTGTGAACGTTCACATGTCCGGCAAACATATTCCACAAGACTCCGCCCTCCCGATGGGCACTGACAGCTTCCTGTCGCCACTAGCCGCAGAGCAATGTCGCGGCCTTCCCGTTACGGGGGCCGAATGCATGAACCGACTAAAGTGCCCGCCGTCTGTGCCGAATGGCGGAACCGGAGAAGCGGACCGAGGCGGGACGTTTGGAGGGATGCCCCCATTGGGGGGTCTGTCGCTCCCGCCGGGGGTCATCGTCATGACGACGCTTCACTCCGGTGCAGGGTCGTCGGGGGTCACGATGTCAGATAGCGCGTTTCAGATCGCAAACGTAGCGGCGGATTGCCAGCACAGCGGCTCGTCCTGCTCCGGTTCGCCCGCCGCTCTCAACGGAAACGCCAACGGCAGCTGCAGCAGCGCTAGCAGCAACGGTAGCGGAGCGGCTAAGCGCAAACGTAAACGCTGCGGCATCTGCGCCCCCTGCAGGAGGCTCATTAACTGCGGCGTATGCAGCTCCTGTCGAAACAGAAAGACGGGTCATCAGATCTGCAAGTTCAGAAAGTGCGAAGAACTCAAGAAGAAACCGGGCAGCACGATGGAGGTGGGATTCACACACACTCACACATATGCTGGGAGGTCTATTGAAGTGGGCTGTTTAATTGGGAATGATGTGGCTGGGGGTTTGGAGCAGAGCCCAGTCTTGGCACAAGCGGCCATAATTAACCATCATGCATTAGTGTGTGTGTGGTAGCTGATGGTTTGAGCCCTCTTAGGCTGGAAAAATGCCCTTAGACTCAAGCACACACTTTATCGCTCTCGCACACACGCAGCCGGTATTGAGGGCTGAGAGATGAGGCAACATGTTGTAAGTTCTCTGTAATAATACAAAGACAGCTTAATCTATTCACAACTTGCTAACACAACTCACCAGAATCAAGATCAGACCAGTCTGGTACCATCAGATCTAGTTGTAGAGAGCTTGATCTGGCCAAGAACCACCAATTTAAAATGCGATCGCATTAGGTCTATTATTAAAAGTGTAGAGAGGGGTCAAAGTGACTTTCAAATCAATTATCTTTCTCATTGAAATGACTGGATTTCACCTGTGAAAATTTTCTGAACAAGGGTAAATTGGAACGCACCTTTAGACAGGAAGATTTTAAAGCCTCTTCACACCAATAACGATGATGTTTTGTTTATTCTAAGCGTGCATTGTAGTTTTGTGTCCCGCCGCTTTAAAGTTGGATGGATTCCAAGTGGCTGTTTTTATCATTCACCACCTGGAAAAAAAAATATTCTGAAAGGATTCCAACAATATTGTTTCTGTGTGTCTATATAGTTGTGGTGTGGACTTCACTATTCTCAAAGAATTAAAACATATCATTATAGTTATCGTCCTTGGTGTGGATGTGTTTTTTGGAGTCTCCTTGGCACTGCATTTGGGATGTCTCCATATAATAATAAGGAAAAAATCCATATAATAATAAGGGAAAAAAATCCAGGATATGCAGTGCTGGGGAGGCTCCAGGAACTGTTTGAAAACATTACATTCATGCATTTAGCAGATGCTTTTATCCAAAGCGACTTAAACTGAATTCCTGATATATATTTTTTTTCAGTTCATGCATTCCCTGGAAACCTGAACCCGAAACCTTGGTGTCGCCAATGGCACGCTCTACTGTTTGAGCTACAGAAATGCCTTAGTAGCAAGTAAACTAGATATCCAAGACATCTATCCATGGTTCAGAGTTTTATGCAATCGCTGAAACCACAGTAGACCAGCGTGTCAGAGAAAACACTGAAGAAATTAGTACAAATTGTGTATTCTTAGAGAACTAGTTTACATGCTACTAAGTGTCTCCAACAAAACTCTTGTTGTCCAGTCCTCACAAACTTTTATCAAATCCAGTGACTAAATGTTCCATAATTACATTTATGCATTTAGCAAACGCTACTATCCAAAGAGAAACAAAAGCATTTCATCAAAGAGCCAACAATAATCGTTACATAAACAGTTGTCTCAGCTAAACGGAAAAGCGGTTGTGAGTGCCTTTGTGTACAGATGGTCGGGTTGGCCTGTTGTTTTCATTTTCCCAATTTAATTAATATTTTTGATGAATCAATATTTTGAATCATCGCGTCTTATTGTGAGGATGATTCACACCATTGTACAAACATCTAACACATAATTTCTGTAATTAGCTGGGTCAATGTATCACGCTTAAATGGAATCTCTCCAGAATTCCCACTGTGTCTTATGTCTTCCCTCAGAGAGCGCCGTCGGCAGGAGCCGCTGACACCTTCCGCTGGTTCTTCTGAAGAACCCGCCACCGATCCACATCATACTACCGGACTCGAACACTAGAAGAACTGCAGGTCATTCACCTACAATCTACCCCGAGGTCTGATCATACGGGTCCGCAATCAGGGACTCTCACCGCTCCCTCCTCGCTTTCTACCCCTTCCCCTCAGGACTCACTGTGGCCCGTTTAGCACTGGGGGCGTCAGGCGCACATGCCCCACTGGAGAGACATCGAGGGCAAGTCTCTGGGTCTCAGACTGACCTCACCTCAACCAAACGCCAACAGACGTAGAGAAACAGGGACTTGAATTCAGTCGTATCAGGACCCCATCCGAGCCTAAAGGAACAGTTCACCTGAAATCGAATATATGGTCGTCATTTACTCACCCTCATGTTGTTCTGATCACTTGCTTGATTCTACGGAAGACAAAAGGAGGTTATTTGAAGAACATGCATTGAAGCGAATGAACACTAAAATGACAAAACAAACAGCATAAAAGCATCGCAAAAGGAGTCCATACGATTAATGCACTACAATATAGGTTCTCTGAAGTCAGTTTTGTGTTGGGAAAATACACTTTTAGTCACAAACAACCATCTAACTTCCCATTTCTTCTGATCAACCAGGATATTCTTTAAAAATTCACCTTGTTCCACAAAAGTAAGTCATACAGGTTAGGTTTATAAAAGCAGTCCATACGATTAATGCACTATATTATGGGTTCTCTGAATCCAGTTTTGTGAAAAGACTGACACATTTTCACTTTTGAAATTTTTCGTCACATAAAACTATTTGACCTCCTCTTTCATTTGATTGAAAGGAACAACCAGGCTATTCTTGAAAAATTTTCCTCGTTCCACAGAGGAAAGCAAGTCATACAAGTTTGGGTCGAGTAAATGGCGACAGAACATTCGTTTTTGAGCGAACGATTCCTTTAAACCACCTTTCTGTTGCATGGGTAGAAGTGTTTTGTTTTTAACTAAAGACTTTAAGAAAATAACTTTGTTTATTGCTGTTGTGACGCCTCACTGTCTTGATGAATAAGAGACTCTTAGGATGGCTTGTTGATTAAATGTGATCCTTTTTGAACTGTGATTTTCTGTGCGTCTCCTTTATTTGTGCAAAACACCCCATCATGCATTTATATACCACTAACATGTTTTGTGAAATGCGTAACGCTCGCAAAGTAGTCAACAAGAGTTTCGATTTAAGCTAGATAAGGCGTATCCGAGGGCTGACGGCGCGGCGTGATTACATGTCACTCGGAGAGCATTTAAATGGCGTTTCTAATTCTGATCCCTTCGAGCACAGATGAGCAGGAAAAGATGGCGGAGGCATATCTCGGCATTAAAGCGCTCAGCACATCACTGTACATGTCATCTCTTTATTGTTGGGCCTCTATGACGACTCCCATGTTGCTAGGCAACATGAATTACAATGACATGAAGTCCTGTGTTCTAGAATGAGGGAGGGGCTGAGAGATGCCTTCACTCTGCCTGAGATTTACATCACACACGTAGCCTCTGAGTGTGTGTGTGTGTGTGAGAGGGACAAAGACATATTGTCTTGCCATTTATACACACACACAAACACACACACACACACACACACACACACATATATATATATATATATATATATATATATATATAAGACCTATAATATAATAAATAATTCTTTATATATACAAAACACACCCACACCCACATGCAAATTTGTCAGAAATTATAGGGGAACTAATTATCTAAAATCTTACTATATACAATCAATCAATCAATCAATCAATCTAGATTTTAAGATTTACAATTTTACATAATTATATATATAACATTTATGGAATTATGTATTTTATTATTAAATCTCACTATATACTTAGAAATCTAAGTATATAATTTATACATATATAATTTATGTGCATATATTCTGATTTAATATAGATAGAGAGATAGATACACATACATATTTAAGAAATAATTATGTAAAATTGTAAATCTTAAAATCTTAACACAAAAAAAATCTAAAAAAAATCTAAATTACTTCATATTGAAAATCCTACAATCTTAGCACATATATAACATATCTATCTATCTATCTATCTATCTATCTATCTATCTATTTATCTATAAATCTAAAGCTATACACACACACAAAAACAACAATCTTACTATATAATGGGAATAAACACACGTACATATATATATATATATATATATATATATATATATATATAGGTTGAAAAGACATGAAAATTTCAAGAACCAGCACTGTGCTGTAGCTATAATGAGCAGGTTCTCAGTGGTTTTTGCCTGTAAACCTGTCCTAAATTCACAGGACTAGTAAGAGCACAAACCCCCTACACAAACACAGCAGCACAGTGACACTGACGGCTCATGCTTTGATGAACGCTGCTGTTATTCCTCACACATCCAGCTTCTGCTCTGGATGCAGGCAAACGCTGGGATTTCAAGCATCATTAACTTAAGGCTTTATAGACTGTCATTAATTGTTTTAATTTAACTATTTTCCACCTCACCAGGCAAATAATTTATCAAGAAAATTATAGGAAAAACCAACCTATTTTTAGGGCCCCCCCCCCCCCCCCCCCCTAAATACATCTCATGACTGTAATGTATTTAGAATGTTTTGTTTTAAGTTTATATATTTCTGTTGTTTGTAAATCTCTCTAATACCATGAATTTTAAATTTCATTTACTAAAATACAGAATATATATACAGTGCCCTCCAAAAGTATTGGAACAGTAAAGACAAAATTGCTCTGTTGGCTGTGGAGTCAAGACATTTGCAAATATGATTAAAAGATGAATATGAGACAAAACTACAGAATGTCACATTTTATTATTGGGTGATTCAACACACATGTTTTACCAAATAAAAAGAACAGCACTTTTAGAGTTCATCCCACTCATTGATGTGAGCATAAGTATTGGGACAGTTGAACATAAGGCAGATATAAAAGATTAAAAGCTATTATTTAGTTGCAGATCCCTTGTGCACAATCACAGCAATGAGTCTGTGAAACATAGACATCACCAGACTCTTGGTCTCATCCTTTGAAATACTTTTGCCAGCCTTTATTGCAGCCAATTCCAGTTGTTGCTTGTTTTGGGGAGTTTCTGTCTTTACTCTCCTCTTCAGCTGGAGAAATTCATGTTCAATCGGATTTAAATCTGGAGATTGTCTTGGGCAATCTAAGACTTTCCATTTCTTTGCCCTTATAAACTCCTAGACTGAACTGGCAGGGTGTTTTGGGTCATTGTCCTGATGCAATATGAAGCACTTCCCAATGAATCTGGTGGTATTTTCTTGAATATTGGTAGGCAAGATGGTTTTGTACCCTTCCAAATTCATTCTGCTACTGTCATCATACATTAAGTCATCAGTAAAGTTGAGAGGGCCTGTTCCAGAGACAGCCATACATGCCCATGCCATGACACCACCTCCACCATGCTTTACAGATGAGGCTGTATGCTTGGGATCATTTGCAGTTACCTTTTTTTCTCCACATGTTTGCTTTCCCATCACTTAGATAAAGGTTCATCTTTGTCTCATCGGTCCATAAACACAGTTCCAAAACTCTTCTGGCTCACCTTTGTGCTTTTTTGCAAACTCTAATCTTGCCTTTCTATTTTTGGTGCTGGTCAGAGGTTTGCATCTCGCTGTGTAGCATCTGTAATTCTGTGTCAAAGTCTCCTGAGGACAGTAGATTGTCAGAGCATCACCCCAGCTTTCTGGATGTTGTTGGTGATTTTACAGACACGTCTTTTAGGGTTTATTTTCACCGCTTTTATGATTTGTCTGTCATCAACTACTGTTGTTTTCTCAGCTGATCAGGTAGTTGTTGGTTGCTGGTGTCGCTGGTGGTTTCCAAACTCTTGATTTCTCCATGCCCTTTGTTTTTGCTATAGCTCTAATTGACTTCCTCTTTTCTTTTAGCATCCAAATTGTTTGCTTTTCTCTCAAAGTCAGCTCCCTCATCTTCATCCTGGTTTGTGTGTGTCATCATCGAATGCAAGATTCAGAATGCAGAAGTAATGGATATAACTGATACGACACATTCCCTGCTTTTAATATCTGAAGAATGAATGCAACAGGACACAGCTGATCACTTAGAAAGACCTGTGAGGCAACTGTTCCAATACTGTTCCAATGCTCACATCAGATAGAGGGATGAAACTCTAAAAGTGCTGAACTTCTTAGCTGGTAAAACATCTATGTGTTGAATCACCCAATAATAAAATGTGACATTCTGTAGTTTTGTCTCATATTCATCTTTTAGTCATATTTGTAAATGTCTTGACTCCACAGCCAACAGAGCAAGTTTGTCTTTACTGTTCCAATACTTTTGGAGGGCACTGTATGTATATATATATATATATATATATATATATATATATATATATATATATATATATATATATATATATATATATATACACACTATATTGCCAAAAGTATTGGGTCACCCCCTTCTAATGAACAGGTTTGACTACTTTAGTAATTTCCATGAGTACAAATCTTAATGTTTAAGCATATAATGATATTCTAGGGAATTGTGTGCTTCTAATTTTAAAGCAACAGTTTGGACAGGACCCTTTTCTATTCTAACATGACAATGCATCTGTGTATAAGGCAAGGTTCAAAAAGAAATGATTGATTTAGTCAGTGTGGAAGAACTTCACTGGTCTGCAGAAAGCCAAGTCCTAATCCAAGCTGAACACCTCTGGTGTGACTTTAAATGCAGACCTTGAGCCAAAAACTCTTTACCAAACACCAATGACTTGTACATACACTATATGGACAAACGTATTGGGACACCCCCTTCTTTAGAACAGAACAAGGCACTTCCAAAACTGTGGCAACAAAGATGGAAACATAATGCATTTAAAAATTAAATTATTTCTATCTCTGTTGCAACAGTTTTGGAAGCGTCTAAAATGACTGTACCCATATGTACAAGTCATTGGTGTTTGGTAAAGAGTTTTTGGCTCAAGATCTGCATTTAAAGTCACACCAGAGGTGTTCAGCTTGGATTAGGACTTGGCTTTCTGCAGACCAGTCAAGTTCTTCCACACTGACTAAATCAATCATTTCTTTTTGAACCTTGCCTTATACACAGAGGCATTGTCATGTTAGAATAGAAAAGGGTCCTGTCCAAACTGTTGCTTTACAATTGCTGGGGGTGACCCAATACTTTTGGCAATATAGTGTGTGTATATGTATATATGTATATATGTATGTGTATATATATATATATATATATATATATATATATATATATATATAGTTTCGCATTATGGTGATGACACTGATATTTTTGGAAGTATATTAATAAAAATTGTACTTAATTGTCATGAAAGTGATGTCACAATGCAAAAATTGTCCTAAAAATATGTTTTTTTTTAAACACAAAATATTATATTTTTGATCCATAAAATATTAATAATAATAATACTATTTTAATTTTATTTTGATTATTTAATTTTGATTATCTTAAAAAACACTTGATATCAAATGTATCAGATACATTCATATCAAATAATTTCATTATTAATTACTTTAATATTCTAAATTTCATTAAAAATCAGCTATTACACACATAATCTAAGGCTAACTTGCATTGTCACGTCTAATTAATCAATTGAATTTACCAGGAAAAGTTGCCCTGTCCAAGTTAAAATTAAAATATGTTAAAATACAATACATAAAAAACAATAAAGGTGTCTTATTAGACAAGTCAGTTTCAGTAAACCTCAAGTAACATTAAAAATTAATGAGACTAACTGTGATTAACGATTATAATCTATGTTTGTGTGTGTTGTGTTTGTCCAGTGTTTGATTACACAATCAGTGCTCTTAAAAAAAAAAAATACTTGCAATTAGAATGTGGAGTAAGATGAGAAAGATTTAAGTCATAATATTAGTCATGTTTCAATTATGTTTTAATGTAATTTGCCCAACACTGTTTTTTCATTACACACAACAGACACAAACAGGTGAATGTTTCTCACACGAGGAATGTTTCTGCTAAACTTCAGCTGTAGTTGTGATTGCCGTTCTCAGTCTCTCGGACACCACATTTCAGGCGTGATCTCCTTCATGTCAAACTCGTGGATGGCAAACGTCACGTTGCGCCACTTCCTGAAGTAATCCTGCTCGCGAGTGACGTAATTCTGCATCACGAAACCCTCGATCTTCAACAGTGGCAGATCCTGGAGTCAAATGATGACAATTAATCCGTTTAGGATCAAAGTTGCATCAATCATCAGAATCAGTGTTTAACACACACTTTAACTATATATCGTGCACAAAGCTGGGGAGTAACTGATTACATGTAACCTGGATTACATAATCAGATTCCAAAAATTGGTTACACTTTATTTTAAGGTGTCCTTGTTACAGCGTGAATATACATTTAAGCACTGAGTAATATTAATTAACTACATGCGTTTACTATATGGTTAGGATTAGGGTTTGGCTTCGGATTACTTGCATGTAATTATGCATAATTTATTGTTATTATAATAGTAAGAACACGTATTGTGTGCAACAAGAACACCTTAAGATAGAGTATTACCCAAAAATTAAGTACTTGAAATTAGAGTTTATTACATTTTAAAATGCTCATCTGATTACGGTTACTTTTTATGGATTACTTGATTACATATTATTCACACAATGGCAGTAAATTATTCATAATTGATTGATTCTTCCTAATTTTTCTATTTTCTCTTTTAAATTTCCTCATGTTTTTTAATGTTTGTTCATGTAATGCAGGGATTCCCAAACGTTTTTGTCAGCCAAACCCCTTAAAATAAAATATCAATTTAAAATATCTGAGGAAGGTAATATTTCATTTTAACTACACATTTGCATGTTTACAGGTCTTTAACTGTATTTTTTTTATGGTCACATTGACATGCAGGTAAACAAATGCAATATTTATAATTTTAGCGTTTAGGTGTTTATTTTTATTTTACATTTTTATGATTTAATTAATTATTAATTTTTTTCTTCTTTTTTTTTTCATCAAACCCACTGCATTTCTTACATTAAGCCCAGTTTGGGAAACCCTGGTGTAATGTAATGTTTAATGCATTTTATGATGTTGATATAAAAAATGTAATATATTTTCTTTTGCTTGCTTTTTTAAAATATCAACACTGTATGTTTAATGCTAAGTAAAAAAAAAAAAAATTGATTGATTGATTTAAAAAAAAATGAGTCTTAAAATGAGTAACCTACATTACATTACTAACTACAGTTTTCATCATGAAATCTGTTATCAATAACAGAATAGAATTTGTAGGTAATCTACTCAGCACTGATCTTGCTTTCTGTCAGAACTGTTTAAGTGTTGTTCTATGTACACACAAAAATACAAATACTTTAAGATTTACAAATACAGGTGCATCTCAAATTAGAATGTCATGGAAAAGTTCATTTATTTCAGTAATTCAACTCAAATTGTGAAACTCGTGTATTAAATAAATTCAATGCACACAGACTGAAGTAGTTTAAGTCTTTGGTTCTTTTAATTGTGATGATTTTGGCTCACATTTAACAAAAACCCACCAATTCACTATCTCAACAAATTAGAATACTTCATAAGACCAATAATAAAAAATAAAAAAAAACATTTTTAGTGAATTGTTGGCCTTCTGGAAAGTATGTTCATTTACTGTATATGTACTCAATACTTGGTAGGGGCTCCTTTTGCTTTAATTACTGCCTCAATTCGGCGTGGCATGGAGGTGATCAGTTTGTGGCACTGCTGAGGTGGTATGGAAGCCCAGGTTTCTTTGACAGTGGCCTTCAGCTCATCTGCATTTTTTGGTCTCTTGTTTCTCATTTTCCTCTTGACAATACCCCATAGATTCTCTATGGGGTTCAGGTCTGGTGAGTTTGCTGGCCAGTCAAGCACACCAACACCATGGTCATTTAACCAACTTTTGGTGCTTTTGGCAGTGTGGGCAGGTGCCAAATCCTGCTGGAAAATGAAATCAGCATCTTTAAAAAGCTGGTCAGCAGAAGGAAGCATGAAGTGCTCCAAAATTTCTTGGTAAACGGGTGCAGTGACTTTGGTTTTCAAAAAACACAATGGACCAACACCAGCAGATGACATTGCACCCCACATCATCACAGACTGTGGAAACTTTGGAAACCCAATTTTTAATTCTAATAATAAACTAGAATGCAAACTTTAACACTGACTTCAGAAATCCTAGTCAGAATTAGTTTAAAAAGCTTGATATTTGAATGTTTTAAGAATTTTTAAGTTTGAAGTAGTTTTTAAAAGCTTGAAGTTTGTAGATTTTAAGTATTTTGTTTAAGTTTGAAGCAGTTTAAAAAGTTTGAAGGTTTTACGTTTTAAGTAGTTCGAAAAGCTTGAAGGTTAAGTATTTTTAAGTTTGAAGTAGTTTGAAAAGATTGAAGTTTGAAAGTTAAGTATTTTTAAGTTTGAAATATTTAAAAAAGCTTTTAATTTGAAGGTTTTAAGAATTTTTAAGTTTGAAGTAATTTGAAAAGCTTAAAGTTTGAAAGTTAAGTATTTTTAGGTTTGAAGTATTTTAAAAAAAGCTTTAAGTTTGAAGGTTTTAAGAATTTTTAAGATTGAATTCATTTGAAAAGCTCGAAGTCTGAATGTTTTAATTATTTTTAAGTTTGAAGTAATTTGAAAAAAGCTCAAAGTTTGGAAGTTAAGTATTTTAAAGTATGAAGTAGTTTTTAAAAGCTTGAAGTTTGTAGGTTTTTAAGTATTTTTAATTTCGAAGTAGTTTAAAAAGCCTGGAGTTTGAAGGCTTTTTAAGTATTTTTAATTTTAAAGTAGTTTAAAAGCTTGAAATTTGCTTGTTTTTAATCACTTAAAGTTTGAAGTAGTTTGAAAAGCTTAAAGTTTTTATTAAGTTTGAAATAGTTTACAAAACTTGACATTTGATAGTTTTAAGTATTTATTAAGTTTGAAATAGTTTGAAAAGCTTTTAAGTTT
>CM077261.1:1120138-1160138 GCA_039654775.1 Spinibarbus caldwelli
ACCACAAAACCAGATTGAGATTTCTGCATCATCTGAAAGCTGAATAAATAAGCTTTCCATTGATGTATGGTTTGTTAGGATAGGACAATATTGGCTGAGATACAACTATTTGAAAATCTGGAATCCGAGGGTGCAAAAAAATCAAAATATTGATCAAATCACCTTTAAAGTTGTCCAAATGAAGTTCTTAGCAATGCATATTACTAATCAAAAATTAAGTTTTGATATATTTACGGCAGGAAATTTACAAAATATCTTAATGGAACATGATCTTTACTTAATATCCTAATGATTTTTGGCATAAAAGAAAAATCTATAATGTATTGTTGGCTATTGCTATAAATATACCTGTGCTACTTAAGACTGGTTTTGTGCTCCAGGGTCACATTTGAAGAAACATGCAGATGTCAGATTACTGAGGTCAGACTCACATCAGCGAGGGCGCGTGTCTTAACGAACGTGATGGTGTGCGTCTGATCATTGCTGTGGTATTCCTCCTCCAGGATGAACCTCAGCTCATCTAGTTTAGGGTTCTGCTCCTCCTCAGTGGCTAAACGCAGTAACTGCGGCCGCTGACCTGCGTCACACACACTCAGACTCTAGTCACATGTGTACATTCACATTTAGTCATTTAGCAGACGCCTTTATCCAAAGCAACTTAAAAATGAGGACAATAGAAGCAATCAAAACCAACAAAAGAGCAATAATATGTAAGTGTTATGACAACTCTCGGATAGACTAATGCAGTAGCAAGGTTTTTATAAACACACACACACACTCACACATACACACACACAAACGCATTCATACATATAAAGAAAAGAAAACAAGTAGAATAGAAAAAGTTAGTGTTAGAGGCTTTTTTTTTTTTTTTTAGAAAACAAGCAGTTAGGAAAAGAATAGAAAGTGCAAGTGTTAGAGGTCAAGTGTTGTTGTTGTTTTTTTTTAATAAAAATAAAATGGAATTAGAATAGAGAATGTTAGAGTTAGAGTTAGTGTAGATCAGATCAGAGAGATGAGGATTCTTACAGTCGTAGAGCGCAGTGAGTTTTCTCTTGGTCTCATCGTAGCCGGTGTTTCGTACCTGATCGAAGAACATGTCCAGATCTCTCTCTCTCTCTCTCTCTCTCTCTCTCTGTATATCTCTATCTCTGTATCTCTCTCTCTCTCTCTGTATCTCTCTCTCTATCTCTGTATCTCTCTCTCTCTCTCTCTCTGTATATCTCTCTCTCTCTGTCTCTCTGTATCTCTCTCTCTCTGTATCTCTCTATCTCTGTATCTCTCTCTCTCTGTATCTCTCTCTCTCTCTCTCTCTCTCTCTCTGTATATCTCTCTCTCTCTGTCTCTCTGTATCTCTCTCTCTCTGTATCTCTCTATCTCTGTATCTCTCTCTCTCTCTCTGTATCTCTCTCTCTATCTCTGTATCTCTCTCTCTCTCTCTGTATCTCTCTCTCTCTCTCTGTATCTCTCTCTCTCTCTCTATCTCTGTATATCTCTCTCTCTCTCTGTCTCTCTCTCTCTATCTCTGTATCTCTCTCTCTCTCTGTATCTCTCTCTCTCTCTCTCTCTCTCTCTCTCTCTCTCTCTCTCTATCTCTGTATATCTCTCTCTCTCTCTCTATCTCTCTCTCTCTCTATCTCTGTATCTCTCTCTCTCTCTTTCTATCTCTCTCTCTATCTCTGTATCTCTTTCTCTCTCTCTCTCTCTCTCTCTCTCTCTCTCTCTCTCTCTCTATCTCTGTATATCTCTCTCTATCTCTCTCTATCTGTATCTCTCTCTCTGTCTCTCTCTCTCTCTATCTCTGTATATCTCTCTCTCTCTCTGTCTCTCTCTCTCTCTCTCTCTGTATATCTCTCTCTCTCTCTCTGTCTCTCTCTCTCTCTGTCTCTCTCTCTCTCTGTCTCTCTGTCTCTGTATATATCTCTCTCTTTCTGTATCTCTCTATCTCTGTATATCTCTCTCTCTCTGTATATCTCTCTCTCTCTCTATCTCTGTATATCTCTCTCTCTCTGTATCTCTCTCTCTCTCTCTCTCTCTCTCTCTCTCTGTCTCTCTCTCTCTATCTCTCTCTGTATCTCTCTCTCTCTTTCTATCTCTCTCTCTCTGTCTCTCTCTCTATCTCTGTATCTCTCTCTCTCTCTCTCTGTCTCTATCTCTGTATATCTCTCTCTATCTGTATCTCTCTCTCTGTCTCTCTCTCTCTCTGTATCTCTCTCTCTGTATCTCTCTATCTCTGTATATCTCTCTCTCTCTGTCTCTCTACCTCTCTCTCTCTCTCTCTGTATATCTCTCTCTCTCTGTCTCTATCTCTGTATCTCTCTCTCTCTCTCTCTCTCTCTCTGTATCTCTCTCTCTCTGTATCTCTCTATCTCTGTATATCTCTCTCTCTCTCTATCTCTCTCTATCTCTGTATATCTCTCTCTCTCTCTGTCTCTCTCTCTCTCTCTATCTCTGTATATCTCTCTCTCTGTCTCTCTCTCTCTCTCTGTATCTCTCTCTCTGTATCTCTCTATCTCTGTATATCTCTCTCTCTGTCTCTCTACCTCTCTCTCTCTCTCTGTATATCTCTCTCTCTCTGTCTCTATCTCTGTATCTCTCTCTCTCTCTCTCTCTGTATCTCTCTCTCTGTCTCTCTCTCTCTCTCTGTATCTCTCCATCTCTGTATATCTCTCTCTGTCTCTCTCTCTCTATCTCTGTATATCTCTCTCTCACTCACTCTCTCTCTCTCTCTGTATATCTCTCTCTCTCTCTGTCTCTATCTCTCTCTCTCTGTCTCTATCTCTGTATATCTCTCTCTCTCTCTCTCTGTATCTCTCTCTCTGTCTCTCTCTCTCTCTGTATCTCTCCATCTCTGTATATCTCTCTCTCTGTCTCTCTCTCTCTATCTCTGTATATCTCTCTCTCTCTCTCTGTCTCTCTCTCTCTGTCTCTATCTCTCTCTCTGTCTCTATCTCTGTATATCTCTATCTCTCTCTCTCTGTATCTCTCTCTCTGTATCTCTCTATCTCTGTATATCTCTCTCTGTATCTCTCTCTCTCTGTATATCTCTCTCTCTGTCTCTCTCTCTCTCTCTGTATATCTCTCTCTCTGTCTCTATCTCTCTCTCTGTCTCTGTATATCTCTCTCTATCTCTGTATCTCTCTCTCTCTCTATCTCTGTATCTCTCTCTCTCTATCTCTGTATCTCTCTCTCTCTCTCTCTGTATCTCTCTCTCTCTCTCTGTATCTCTCTATCTCTGTATATCTCTCTCTATCTCTGTCTCTCTCTCTCTCTCTCTGTCTCTATCTCTCTCTCTGTCTCTGTATATCTCTCTCTATCTCTGTATCTCTCTCTCTCTCTATCTCTGTATCTCTCTCTCTCTATCTCTGTATCTCTCTCTCTCTCTCTCTGTATCTCTCTCTCTCTCTCTGTATCTCTCTATCTCTGTATCTCTCTCTCTATCTCTGTCTCTCTCTCTCTCTCTCTGTCTCTATCTCTCTCTCTGTCTCTGTATATCTCTCTCTATCTCTGTATCTCTCTCTCTCTCTATCTCTGTATATCTCTCTCTCTCTGTCTCTCTCTCTCTATCTCTGTATCTCTCTCTCTCTATCTCTGTATATCTCTCTCTCTCTGTTTCTCTCTCTATCTCTGTATATCTCTCTCTGTCTCTCTCTATCTCTCTCTATCTCTCTCTATCTCTGTATCTCTCTCTCTCTCTCTGTCTCTCTCTCTCTCTGTGTATGTCTCTCTCTATCTCTGTATCTCTCTCTCTCTCTCTCTGTATGTCTCTCTCTATCTCTGTATCTCTCTCTCTATCTCTGTATATCTCTCTCTCTCTGTCTCTCTCTCTATCTCTGTATATCTCTCTCTCGCTCTGTCTCTCTCTCTGTCTCTATCTCTCTCTCTGTCTCTGTATATCTCTCTCTATCTCTCTCTATCTCTGTATCTCTCTCTCTCTGTATCTCTCTCTGTCTCTCTCTCTCTCTCTGTATCTCTCTCTCTCTCTTCCTGTCTCTGTCTCTCTCTCTCTCTGTATCTCTCTCTCTGTATCTCTCTCTCTCTATCTCTGTATATCTCTCTCTCTCTGTCTCTCTCTCTCTCTCTCTATCTCTGTATCTCTCTCTCTATCTCTGTATATCTCTCTCTCTCTGTTTCTCTCTCTATCTCTGTATATCTCTCTCTGTCTCTGTATCTCTCTCTCTCTCTCTATCTCTGTATCTCTCTCTCTCTCTGTATGTCTCTCTCTATCTCTGTATCTCTCTCTCTCTGTCTCTCTCTCTATCTCTATATATCTCTCTCTCGCTCTGTCTCTATCTCTCTCTCTATCTCTCTCTATCTCTGTATCTCTCTCTCTCTGTGTATCTCTCTCTGTCTCTCTCTCTCTCTCTGTATCTCTCTCTCTCTCTTCCTGTCTCTGTCTCTCTCTCTCTCTATCTCTGTATATCTCTCTCTCTCTCTGTATCTCTCTCTCTGTATCTCTCTCTCTCTCTCTTCCTGTCTCTGTATATATCTCTCTCTCTCTCTCTCTCTCTATCTCTGTATATCTCTCTCTCTCTGTCTCTCTCTCTCTCTCTCTCTCTCTCTCTCTCTCTGTCTCTCTCTCTCTCTCTCTCTCTCTGTATCTCTCTCTCTTCCTGTCTCTGTCTCTCTCTCTCTCTCTCTCTCTCTCTCTCTATCTCTGTATATCTCTCTCTCTCTGTATCTCTCTCTCTTCCTGTCTCTGTCTCTCTCTCTCTCTCTCTCTCTCTCTCTATCTCTCTCTATCTCTGTATCTCTCTCTCTCTGTCTCTCTCTCTCTCTCTGTATCTCTCTCTGTCTCTTCCTGTCTCTGTCTCTCTCTCTCTCTCTCTCTCTCTCTCTATCTCTGTATATCTCTCTCTCTCTGTATCTCTCTCTCTGTATCTCTCTCTTTCTCTCTTCCTGTCTCTGTATATCTCTCTCTCTCTCTCTATCTCTGTATATCTCTCTCTCTCTGTCTCTCTATCTCTCTGTCTCTCTCGCTCTCTCTCTGTATCTCTCTCTCTTCCTGTCTCTGTCTCTCTCTCTCTCTCTCTTTATCTCTGTATATCTCTCTCTCTCTCTCTCTCTCTCTCTCTGTATCTCGCTCTCTCTCTGTATCTCTCTCTCTCTCTTCCTGTCTCTGTCTCTCTCTCTCTATCTCTGTATATCTCTCTCTCTCTGTATCTCTCTCTCTCTCTCTCTATCTCTCTCTGTATCTCTCTCTCTCTCTGTATCTCTCTCTCTCTCTCTCTCTTCCTGTCTCTGTCTCTCTCTCACTCTCTATCTCTGTATATCTCTCTCTCTCTGTATCTCTCTCTCTCTCTCTATCTCTCTCTGTATCTCTCTCTCTCTCTCTCTCTGTATCTCTCTCTCTCTCTTCCTGTCTCTGTCTCTCTCTCTCTCTATATCTGTATATCTCTCTCTCTCTGTCTCTCTCTCTCTCTCTCTCTCTCTCTCTGTATCTCTCTCTCTCTCTGTATCTCGCTCTCTCTCTCTGTATCTCTCTCTCCCTGTCTCTGTCTCTCTCTCTCTCTATATCTGTATATCTCTCTCTCTCTGTCTCTCTCTCTCTGTATCTCTCTCTCTCTCTGTATCTCGCTCTCTCTCTCTGTATCTCTCTCTCCCTGTCTCTGTATCTCTCTCTCTCTATATCTGTATATCTCTCTCTCTCTGTCTCTCTCTCTCTGTATCTCTCTCTCTCTCTCTCTCTCTCTCTCTCTCTCTCTCTGTATCTCTCTCTCTCTCTTCCTGTCTCTGTCTCTCTCTCTCTCTATATCTGTATATCTCTCTCTCTCTGTCTCTCTCTCTCTGTATCTCTCTCTCTCTCTCTCTCTCTCTGTATCTCTCTCTCTCTCTGTATCTCGCTCTCTCTCTCTGTATCTCTCTCTCTCTCTTCCTGTCTCTGTCTCTCTCTCTCTCTATATCTGTATATCTCTCTCTCTCTGTCTCTCTCTCTCTGTATCTCTCTCTCTCTCTCTCTCTCTCTGTATCTCGCTCTCTCTCTCTCTCTCTCTCTCTCTTCCTGTCTCTGTCTCTCTCTCTCTCTATATCTGTATATCTCTCTCTCTCTGTCTCTCTCTCTCTGTATCTCTCTCTCTCTCTCTCTCTCTCTCTCTCTCTCTCTGTATCTCGCTCTCTCTCTCTGTATCTCTCTCTCTCTCTTCCTGTCTCTGTCTCTCTCTCTCTCTCTCTCTGTATCTCTCTCTCTCTCTCTCTCTCTCTGTATCTCTCTCTCTCTCTGTATCTCGCTCTCTCTCTCTGTATCTCTCTCTCTCTCTTCCTGTCTCTGTCTCTCTCTCACTCTCTATCTCTGTATATCTCTCTATCTCTGTATATCTCTCTCTCTCTGTATCTCTCTCTCTCTCTCTCTCTCTCTCTCTGTATCTCTCTCTCTCTCTCTCTGTATCTCTCTCTCTCTCTTCCTGTCTCTGTCTCTCTCTCTCTCTATATCTGTATATCTCTCTCTCTCTGTCTCTCTCTCTGGTGTTCGGTGTAGTTGGATGTTCGACAGGCTCTCTGAGACACAGAGACAAACACACGTGTGTTCATGAGTGTATCAGTGTTTATACAGCATCAGTATAGAAGTGAGGGCTGTGTACCGATGTTGTAGGTCTTCAGCGCCAGCTGCTCGATGTTACACATGATGTTTTTGATCATTCTGATGAAGGGGTGACTCGTGCACTGTTGAACCTCAAAAAAAGCTGTCAGACGCACAGATGTGGCATTAATAATCATGTGTTATAGGTAATGTCGTCTGTGTGTGTTGTATATTGTATGTGCTGACCTTTCTCAGGCGTGTGCACGTATGATTTGAGCTCATCTTTGTGTTCAGTAACTCTGGTGATGACCCTGGTGTCCAGATTGGCACGGAGCTGTAAAATGTTGTTTTCTGCCTCCAGTCTGTTCTTGAATGAACCGATCCCGACCGACACCGTCAGGCCCACAATCTGAGACAGACGGGATTATGAACCAATATAAGAAAAGATCAGAGTACTACTGAATATAATAGAAAAGACTATGAAGGACTCTACATAGGACTGGTAAGACAGTAGAGGGTTGTTGTAATAAAATAAAAAAAAATAAAAAAAAAAACAATAAATAAATGAAATAAAATAGAAAGGAAAATAATAATAATAATAATAATAATAAAAACAGGACTGGATAAGACAATAGACTGGGTGCTAAAATAAAATAAAATAAAATAAAAGGTAAAATAATTAAAAAATAGAATAAAACAGGATTAAATAAGACAATAGACTGGGTGATATAAAATAAAATAAAATAAAATAAAATAAAATAAAATAAAATAAAATAAAATAAAATAAAATAAAATAAAAATAATTTAGAAAATAAAACAAAACAGGATTGGATACAACAATAGACTGGGTGATATGATATAAAATAAAATAAAATAAAATCATAAAACTAAATAAAATAAAATAATAGAACAAAACAGGACTGGATAAGAGAATAGGCTGTGTGGTAAAATAAAACAAAGTTAAATAAAAAGTCAAATAATTTTAAAAAAGTAGAACAAAACAGGATTGAATAAGACAATAGTTTGGGTGATATGAAATATAATAAAATGAAATAACAAAATAAAATAAAAATATGATTGGATAAGATAGAACTGAATAGATGGATTGCCCATCTATCTAGGGCAGGGCTATTCAATTAGATTCATTTGAGGGCCGGATTATCAGGACTGAAAATTTGAAGGGGGCCAAAGGGGTGGGGGCCATCCCGATCGCTTTCTGGGGGAGCCTATAAAATAAAAAATTAAATTGAAATGCATATTTAGCAGTAAAATAAACTAATATTACCAACACCAACATCTATAAAAGGTTAACATTAGTGCTGTCTATCAATCAATTAAAAAAAAAAAAAAAATCCGTAATTAATCATGATTAATCGCACATTTATATATTGATATTGTCATAATTTCACATTGAACCTCCAAATGAATGTAGAAACAACATAAAGATAGTATATTTTAAATGTTTAATGGCATCTTTTTTACCAAGTAGCCTATTATTAATGAAGTATTGATTCCAATACTGCTACTAGTGTCTCTATTAAATGCATTTACCTATTAATTTTAGCCATTCAACACCAAAGTATAATTAAAAGCCATTATTTTTGACATTTAATAGGCTCTGAAATATATAACAACTTTTAATTTAAGTGACTTTAAAACAATCTTCACATAAACTATAAATTGTATATGCATAAACTAAATAGATTATTCTTTATTCAAGCTACAAAAGTTAATCAGCAACTAGAGCAGTCAGTGATGATTTCTCTTTTCCTATTATTCTTTGATTTCCATCAATGACAGACTTAAGCAGATTTCACTTTAAAATCAGTGCTGTCTCTTTAAAACCTGATGCACATGATGCAGAACTGACAGATATTCAATTTTCTCCCAACTCTTTACGGTCATTTAAGACTTTATAACTCATTTAACAATACGTTTATGAGGTAACTCGCCAAAACCACGCATTTGTCAATTGTGTGTTTTTGTCTGTTGAAGCGGCTCAATTTTATGCGTAGAGCCGAATGCACAGCCTTTCAACTTCATTTGATAATACTTTTTGTCCAGGGTTCTGGGGCCTTACAGTACATTAACATCCTCATCAAACTATTTTCTATTTCAACATTACCAAACCAATCAATAGATCTGTAACATTTTTCAGATTTTTTTTCAGACTGACTTGAAGAACTGTAAAAATGTCAAAATTAATAAAATTACACTAAATTTAAAAAATATATATAAATAAATAAATCTAACAGTACAGCACAATAAAGTGCAAAATGAATAAATAAAACTAAATTAAAAATGATTAAAATAAAATAAATAAATCTAACAGTACTTATTTAAAATAAATAAAAATTGAATTAAATAAATATTTAAATAAATACATTTAAATAAAGCTAATAGTATTTATTTGTTCATTTTGCACAACATGGAGCAGAATGAATAAATAGTAAAATTAAATTTAAAAATAATAATTAAAAAAAACTTTAAAAAATCAATCAATCAAAACAAACACAGGAGTAGAAAAAAAATTATGTAACAATAAACATTTACATTTAAATAAAGGTTGAGTATATTTATTCATATCTGAAGCTTTTATCCGAAGCGACTTATAAATGAACAGAAACTAAATATTTCCCAGAAAATATTTTACACATGCACAATATTAATTTTTCACTGTATAAACAGAGTCTTTACACAAACATAACAAATACAGCAGAATGATCATATTTGTGGGTTAATGGCATCTAAAAGACCCAAACCCCCTAACTTAATGCTTCCTTTACATATTTATTTGCATACAGCATGTGTTCTCTTCATAACACATAATTATCAATAAGACTTTTATAATTTTCAATAGCATAAAACAGTCCTGTAGGAGATAAAATGGTTTTCAGCATGTTAATATTCCAAGCAGGTTTGCTACAAACATTACGGAGCCGATTAGCTGCTGATGTTTCTGTATTTATTCATTAACTCTTACCTTTATCGAAGTATGTCGTCAACCTAGCGAGCAGCCTAGACAGGTGCCATCCAATCGCTCCTGTGGTGTCCAAACATGCCGCCTTGTTAGTGAGCGAACGAGGTTTTGAGACAGACAACACTCCCAGAGCCATCACGATTACTGCTCCATAGCTCTGCAAAAACTTTATTTTTTTGTTCTGCTAAAACACTTAAAATGGTCCTTTTTGAATCTTTAGTTTGGCAAGAAAAAACAAACAAACAAAAAAACCTTGCAGTGACATGACTGGGATTATTAACTTAGCTTCGCTGAAAATGAAATCAAATACACAAAACCCTTAAAGGGAAATTCCACAAAATTATTTTACCTCAGAGGTTCACGCGCCAGACGGGCATGTGAATTAAAACGTTCTGATGATAATTAAAATATATAAATAAGCCGCTTAAAGAAAATCACCGTGGTAACCATAGCTTTTAAAATACTAACGGAGAAACTGCAATTAACTTACTATTAGCCGTCACTGTCATCGAAAACGTTTTGAGAAAGAACGCAAATTTTGTGAATGTGTTGTGTAATTCATTCTTCAGTTAAAAACTAGAATTCAATGCTTTTGCGTTCCCTGAGAAACTTTACGTTTGCTCACATAACCTTTGTAAAGGAAATATGAGGTTATAGAAGAAAAAAAAAAAAATAATAATAATAATATATATATATATATATATATATATATATATATTCTGTGCTTTTGCGAGCGTATGCAAATTTGCTGAGAGAAATGCAACATTTGTGGGAGAACGCAAGAATTTTGTGAACGAACGCAAAGATTCACGGGGAACGCAATACTTTTTGCGGGCGAACGCAATGTTTCTAAGAGCCCATAGATTTGTGGGAGAACGCAGTACTTAGGCTAATCGGGCGTACCCAATACATTTTCGAGAGAACGTTTCTCGGAGGAAACACAACATGTTTGTAAGAGAACGCAAAGTTGCTGAGAGATGAATTGCGTTTGTGGGAGACCGCAATACAAAAAGTCTCTCAGTGGAACGCAATGGCTATAAAAGGAATGCGGCACATTTGTGGGAGAAAGCAATAACTTTGCGATCTACTGCAAATGTTTCTGAGAGGAACGCAATGCATTTGTGGGAGAATGCAAACATTCTGAGTGTGAATGCAAAGTTTCTCAAGTGCAACAATATAGAGAACCAAAATGCTGGCAACTAAAAAGGTTTCTGGGAGAATTCTGTACGCAATAACTTTGTAACCGATTGCAGATGTTTCTGAGAGGAACACAATGCTTTTGTGGGAGAATGCAAACGTTTTGAGGGTGAATGCAAAGTTTCTCAAGTACAACGGAATATATTTGCTAGAGAATGCAAAATGCTGGCGACTGCAAAGGTTTCTGGGAGAACTGTATATTTTAAATTTCAATGAAAAATTATAATTCACTGCTTTTGCGAGTGAACACAAAAACATTTAAATATGTCTGAAGCAACAAATCTCACAGCTAGTAAATCTCATATTTAATATGCAGCTATTTGAAAATATAAATCATAAAACTACAGTGTCGCTTATCAGATATAAAGTTTTCATTGAGGTAGCCTATGTTCACACTGACTAAAGCTAAAAATAAAGTGACTAGAAGTCAATGAAAGTTGACAACTTTACACAACGGCAGCAACAGCAACTTAGCAATATAGGAGTCAGAAGTAAGGGTCTTGATCAGGTCACAAAGGTGATGAACTAATGCTGCTGTTCATAAAGAAAAACAGTTTCAGATACTAGATTGTACATCTATTAAATGCATTTATTGATTGTTGGCTGACATGACAGACAGCTGTTGTAAAGAAGGCTTGATGTGTGTTCAGTAGACATGATCAGTGAATTATATCTCCAGGGTGTCCCGCATACACCAGCACATACACACATACTGCGTAACAGAGGCATGGAGGTGCACGTCACCTGTTCCCTGAGTTTAACAAAGACACAATTCTCCTAAACAGGATCACAGGTATGCTCTGACAAGATTGTGGACAGAAGCAGAAAAAACAATGCTAAACACAATAAAATGCAACTAACCAAAATCATGTACATTATCAGAAAAATTTGAAAAAATTTACCTTTTGGAGGCATAACAATATGTCACTGGGGCAGTAACCTTAAAAGGACAACTTTGTACCTTATTTACCCCTAAAAGATGCATATTAGCACCTTAATTGGTAATATGCATTCTTAAAGTTCAACTTTGTACCTTATCCAACCCTAAAAGGTGCATATTAGCACCTTAAGTAGTAATATCAAAGACTATAGAATACCCTTAAAGGGACTTTGGTAATGTGCACCCTTAAGGTACAACGATGTAACTTATCCAACCCTAAGCAGTGCTTATTTGTACCTTAAGTAGCAATTAGGGATGGGCATTTCAGGCAAAAATAATATTCGAAAATCGACTGGTATTATTCGATTATTATTCGAAACTCGCACCCCTCCCCTGCGTGCACGAATGCATAGGCTACAGTACACTACACACCCATAAACAGAGAGAGAGAGGGAGAGAGAGAGACCATTCACACTTTCAATCTGTATGTTAACAAACTGTTTAATACATTATTAGGGAATAGGCTATCTTAACTCAATCTATATAATTGTAACATGCTGAAATATTTACATTTACATTTATGCATTTAGCAGACGCTTTTATCCAAAGCGACTTACATTGCATTGAAGTTACAGTTTCTACATTTTATCAGCTCTGTACAATTTGAGCTACAGGAAAGCCATTATAAAATACAACCAAATGACGGCACTTATTAACATAACAGTCCGTCAATTAGCATAAATCAATTGCTCATAAGGCTGCTAGGATATCAAAAATGAGCATGAACATCCCAGATAGCAAGCACATTCCGGTTGAATTGCGGCACTGTCGGCTCAGTTTCGGCATTGGTAAGAAGATAATGGGCCAGAGCCGTGCCGACTCTACAAAACACTTCTGACAGTCGGCTTTTTCTCTATGGGCCGATCTCGGCTGAAAGCTGTTGTACTTGCGGCAGGTCCGCACTCGGTGTAGTTCTGTGTATTTACCTTCGGCCCGAGTTCGTTTAGTCACGGACGGGCCACTGCTAGCACTAGATTAAGGAAATCACAGATTTCATATCAGCCGCCTGAGAAAAAGTTTGGCGGTTAAATCCTGACGCAAATCTACAGTGTGCGCGTGAGCATAGACAAATGCGGGTGAGAATGTAGTGTTCTTCTGTTGTCTTTGACAGCTTTCAGGTGCATTATCGGCAGCGCCTCCCTCTGGTTACATGAATGCGTCACCATCACATCAGCACTGAAAACATGAAGAATTCTTGTAAAAAAACAAAAATAAATAAAATAAATAAATAAATAAAAAAAAATCGCACAGCCTATTCGATATTCTATTATTAAATCATCTAATCGAATATTCGAAAATCGTGACCCATCCCTAGTAGCAATATGTACCCTTAAGTTACTAATACCCTTTTAAGGGTAAATAAGGTACAGATTAGTCCTTTTAAGGGTACTGCCCCAGTGGCAATATGTTGTACATCTAAAGATTCAAGTTTTGCACATTTTTTCTGAGAGTGTAGGCTAGCAAAACAAAAAAGTTTCTCATATTTTTTTTCAGTTTGTCAAAGACCCTGTGTCTTGTCAAACAAAGTCTGGGTCTTGAAGCTAACAAGCTGAGAACCACTAGCCTAGATGGTAACCCCTATGCATTTGCTGCTATTAGGGTTAAGGTTATTGGAACAAGGGTTTCCATCCAGACACGATCGTAGCTGGGTTGTGGCACAGTGAATCAGCACCAGATTCGAGGAAGAGGATCACTGTAACTATAAATACAACATGAACAATAATAATGACGTTGCAAATGGCAAAAAAAGTTCTCTGAACATTTCTTAAGCATCCAGCAGTTTCCAGCAGTAATTCAATGAGTTTATAAAATGTCTAGAGGCTGAGTGATTCAGATACGCATCAGACAAGCGTGTGTCTGTAAGAAAAGTCTGTTTTAGTTCTAGCTAGCGATGTTGGTCGTTGTCTCTTGCAGCCTGTCGCCATCCGTGTTCTCATTCTCTATTATCTGTTATCATTGTCATTTGGCATCTCTTCCCATCTTTGATTGGTCTTTTTGTTGGGTAGAAGTGGGTTCCTGTTGGCCGGGAGAACTTGGCCCCATTTCCCGCTCTGCCCCCGGTAGGAATTCCACAAGATCTTGCAGTATAGTTTCCAGAAGCCTCACGTCCGAAGGTGGGGCCGTTACTATCGAAGCAATTGGGAAAGGGTCAGGCATAAACTCTTCAAGGTTACTGGCACCCATATTTCGGGAGCAGACGGAACTACTGCACTCGACTACATCCACCATGCAGTCGTCCAGGTTTAGTGTACGCTTAGTGGTTGGGTCACTTCGGTCCACAGGACTTGAAGGCTCGGAAAGAGGATTTGAAGAGTCTAAGGTATAACTTGCATTCTGGATGGGATCTTGCTCAGGAGTCCCATCCCTGTGCTCGACATCAGCAGCGGTTTGGTCTATAACGTCCATGACGCGGTCCAGACAGTCGATGGTACGGTCACTGTCGCTATCGATCGTGATCACAGTTGGTGAACGCAGTTCCCTCTTTCGCTTCCGATGCCTCCTCTTCCTCCGCTGGACCCAGTGCGGGTCAGGCGCCCTTTGTTCGTAGATGATCTCCACACTAGGAGATCGCTCCTTGCTGCGTCGCCGTTCTCGGTGCCGCTTTTCCTTGCTTGAGGCTCCCTCTTTGTGCTGCCGCTGGGCTGCTCGCTCCAAGTGCCGGGTTTTGTACTTGCGTTTGCCACTGGGTTTGTCCAAGCAGGATCTTTCGGAGTGCGAATCAGCGCTGCTGCTGCTGACCGACCGCTTACGGCGTTTACGACAACGCTTTGCCTCACGGGGAAAGTGGGAACCAAGGAACGAGTCAGAGTCGGGAGACCTACTCCTTCTTTCCTTGGTTCTCCTCCTTCGGGAATAGGAAGGAGAGTACGAGAATTTCTCTCGTGCATAGTGCGAACGCTCTCCGCTCTTGTTTCGGGAGGGAGAGCAGTCACTACTGCGGGATCTAGAGGCAGGGCTACCGCTCCAAACAGACACCGTTGGGCTTTGTGTCCAGCTCATTGTTTGGCTTGGTGAGCGATCCGGTGTCTTGACGTTCTGAGATTGTTCTAAACTCTTATCCTTCTCTTTGCTGCCAGAGTGCTGATGACTTTTGTGCCTCCTGTGGCCTCTAAACCTGGAGTCGTCTCGACTATACCGAGAATGTGACCGTGGATCATCTTTGGACCGGTGACCACAAGAGGACAAGTTTTCGGTCTCTGGCTCTCTGCTATGTGACCCAACTTCATCTGAGTGTAAATTCTGTGGACTGCACAAGGGAGCAGGGCCTGGGGAGGAACTAAGTCCAAGTGGGTTCATGTGGGACTGAAATGGGAGCTGTACTTGGGATGCCTCGGATTTCGTTACTGAGGCTGTCATCTCAGTAGCGGCTGGCTCTTGCTCCTCTTCAGACGAATCCGAAGAGAGCTGAACAAGTTCTGGCGTCCGTTCGGCCATTGGTTTCACATATCCCACAATCAGGCACTCCTCCTCTTCATCATCTTCACCCTGTCCAGCTGACACACTGCCACTCGCCGCAGGGTCAGTCATTACCAGGGTGCTGAGGGGAGGGGTTGTACTTGAGCTTGGCTCCGGCCCCTCACCCTGTGATTGGCTGGAAGAGGGGAGGAGGGTTGAATAGGAGGGGCCAGGCGTCTCATCGTCCCATGCTGACTGACTTGGCAAACTTTCCGCTCCACTTGCTGTGGCAACGGATGCAAGGTGTTCCTGGACAGCAGAGGGATTCTCTGTGACATTGTCCTCACTGTCATTATGGTCGTCATCCTGTGAGAAAAGACAATGACAACAATGAAGACTTGGATAAACTGAGCCAGAAACCAGTTACATCCTCCTGCAGTTCTCTGCTTACAATAAACCGAAACAACTGTGTCAGAACACTTCACAAGGGACAATTTCAGTAGAATAACAACTTATATTATGTACTGTTCCTCACACAAAGTTATCATGAGTTCATAAGATTTTTAGAGATATATAGACATACTAAACAATATTTACATTTATGTATTTGGTAGACATCTTTTTGTGTGTTACTCCTCACCAACAGGTGAAATGGAGGAAAAGGAACAGGAAATTATGGTGTTTTTTTTTTTAATCATTTTTGGAGATTGACACCCTGTGGTTGCTGCTTTCAGGGTCAATCCATCTCAAGAGATACGTACATAAACTGTGTTCCCATTGATATGATCCCTACACAGTGTTCATTGCTCCCTATTCCCTGAGCAGGGGAAAACCATTTAAGTTTACTTGCCCTGCGCCGCTTCCAGCATCTTTACACACAGACGAATGTGACATCATATACCTCTGTAAATAAATACAATTTAAATTCACGTCTTGCACACTTTAATGACCTTTGAATGGAACATATACACTCGTTTCGAACTGGATTCATTGCGGAATATCCGGTGATGTCCAGCGAGGCCTGGGATTGGGAAACGCTGCATTATGTCAAAAGCCTTCACAGATTCGGACCGCAGTCCGCCAGTTGGCGAGCCCACAACCACTACCGTAAAGACTACAAAAGCTGCGCTGGTTTAAATACAAGCGCCCCGTCAGGTTTTAAATCTTAACCTTCTGTTGGTCCGGGTCCGTATGGGATGGCTTCTGAGTACGGACCCGGACCGCGTTCCGCCTGTTAGTGACCTATGGTTTAAAGTATTATTTAAATTGTTAATGTTTTATGCCTTCATTTGATTACGACCCTTTTTGATAATAAGTTTGTATTAAATCATTCAGAAAAGTTAAAACAGGCAATACAGATTTTCTGAAAAGTCAAAACATTTCATAGCGCCCTATTATTGTAAAAATTGTAATTATTAAATTATTAACAATTTTAATGAATTAAACGAATCGGACATACTTCATGATGATTAAAATTTAATTAAACCATTAAAATTGAATCCTGTATAAATAAAACTCAAAACACAGAATTTGGGAAGCAAATAAAATGGATTTCATAGGGCCCTAAAAATGTAATTTTTGTTCAACTTTAAATAAATGGTTGTTAAACAGTATTTACTTATTACTAAAACTTTAACCATTAGAACTGTTCTAATGGTTAAAGTTTTAGTAATCAAAAAGAATGTCCAATTAATTTCAATAAAAAATAATGTTTAATTAGTTGAAATAAAAAATACATGTAAATACTGTAATACAAGTAAAGAAAATACAAGTAAAGAAACGTTAACCATTAAAACAAAATTTAACCATTAAAAAAGGATTTGCAAAAATTAAATCTGATTAAAAAAAATAAATCTTTGGGGTGAAAAAATGTAATTTGGGGAAAAAATAAAACAGATTTCACAGGGCCTTAATGAAAGTAATCAGTAAAAAAAAAAATTAAAAAAAAAAATTAAAAATGAAAATACAAGAAAAAAGGAAAAGAGTAAAAGTGTGAGCATTCTGCTTAATATCTCCTTAAGCTGTGCAGAATAACATGAAGGCAAGGAAATTCAGAAATTGTTAGTCGTTACTAAACGTAACATCTGATGTTTGCGTGTCTCACCTCAGAGATGGCGATAACAGAAAGGTCCGAGCTGCTGCCCTCCTCGTAGCTGGGAGCGGGACAGTCGTACACGGCCTGCTGATCGTACGCCTCCATGTTGAGGGTGGAGCGGGCGAAGCTCACCAGCTCGTGCAGGAAGTGGTCAGTGCGCGCTAACAGGAAGGGGCGGAGCTCATCCCGGATGGCCGTGTCCTCCATGTTGTAGTTCATAATGCGCGAGATAATGATGTTCTGTACGATGTTCACCAGTGATCCATGCGAACCGTACAACACAGTAAGCTCGCGCTGCAGCCAAGGCAACAGCCGCCGCAAGCAGCCAGGATTTTGTCGCAAAAATGTGGCCGAAATGTCCCTCTGCCTGCCAGAGTCTCTTGTATTGTGAACGCGAACGCCAGTCCTATAAAGCGCACGTCGGAATGCAACAATGTCTTGGTCGCGCAAACGCCAAAGGCTCCGCCCCTCACCCCGCCCACGTCTGCGCGCTGTTAGCCGCAGCACCATCTGCTGCACGTCTTGATTTTCCGCGAGCGCCGTTGCGTCCGTCAGACTGCCGAACATAACGTCGTCCTCTAATGGAGGGGAGGAGGAAGGGGCGGGCTCTTGTGCTCTGTGGCTCCGCCTCTCCCTGCTGCGCAAAACTCGGGGGCGGAGCATACGCTCAGATGGATCTCCAGCGGTATTCATAGCCGCTCCGTTTTCCGGTGGCCGCAGCACAAACTGCTTAAAGTCATTTTCCCCTTTGACGGAGTGGAATATGGAGTGGAAGGGCTGCTTGCAGAGAGGACACTCGGCTTTGTTTTTGGACCATTCGTGGATGCAGCGGAAACAGAACTGGTGCAGGCAGCGGTCCAGCGACGCAACATTTTTGAAGCCGTCGAGACAGATGGGGCATTTGGAATCGGGCGACGTGTTGGCCAGTAAACGCTGAGATTTGCCAGCGCTGTCTCTCTTCCTCACACGCAGCTTCATCTTAGAGGGCGCCATCATCTACAACACAAAACATCAGCTCATTAGACAACCTTCACATTTATGCATTTAGCAGATGCTTTTATCCAAATTAAGTTGTTAAGTTTTGGTAATATCCAGTGCCAGGTTCATCAGACAACGATGCATGCCATAGCATTTTTGATTACTTTCTTAGGCAGTCGTGGCCTAATGGATAGAGAGTCTGGCTTATAACCCAAAGGTTGCGGGTTCGAATCTCGGGTCCGGCAGGGACTGTAGGTGGGGGGAGTGAATAACCAGCTCTCTTTCCACCTTCAATACCACAACTGAGGTGAGACCCCTGAGCGAGGCACCGAACTCCCAACTGCTCCCCGGGCAGTTCATCTTTTTGTGTAGTTCATTTAGACTTTTTGTGTAGTTCATCTATAGTTCATTTATGTAAGTGAGGATAGCAAAATAAAGTAAACTGTGACATATTATACCCAAAAAATCTTCATACAGTGGACTACCAGTAAAATTTATAAAAATCTGAGACCAAAAATGTGATTTGACACTTTGACCTGACCATGTTTTGTTACATACCTTTCTATCAAAGTTATCTGACATTATCAAGATGAATTTGTTCTGACAGTTCTTGTTATATTTTATTACCATTTTCTAAACTATAGCAAATAAACTGTGATAATGTGAGAAATGTTGAAGCTGTCTGAATAAATTTTAGTTTGACTGTATATATATATGTGTGTGTGTATATATATATATATATATATATATATATGCATGTATATGTATATATATGTATATATATATATATGTATGTATATGTGTATATATATATATATATATATATATATATATATATATATGTGTATATATATGTATGTATGTATGTATATGTATGTATATGTATATGTATATATATATATGTATGTATATGTATGTATATATATGTATATGTATTTATTATTTATATATATATATATGTATATGTATATACATCGTTTCTGAATGAATCAGCCGTTTGAATGAATCTGTTGAATGAATGAATAAATGACTCACTCATTAAAACACTATGACACTTGCCGCCACCTACTGGTGGTTTAGTCACATTTAAAAGTATCATTGCATTTTTTTCAACATTTATTTGTATGTTTAAAAAAATTATGTAAAACATTAATCTTATAAAATTATTTATGCATTTGAAATTTTGCAGTGTAAATGCATTCATGGCACCTTAGTTTCATCTAACTGTCTGTGTAAATGCATCTAATGCCACTTCAGATGCAGCTTCGGTTTCCTCAGCAGTGGAAAGATAGAGTTTGTTAATACTAATTTCATTTGAATGGTAACTAACAACTCTACAGTTTCGTATTATTCTAACTGAATTAACTGAAACAAAGTAAGAATTTGATGTGAAAGATGGCATTTAATAAGGTTAGGGGGAAAAAAAGACCATTTATAAACATAGAGGGAAATGACATCTGTTTTGTTACATACAGCAACTCATTTTCATTCAGTCACAGAGCACTTTATTTTGAGAGTTAAGTGAGAGAACTTAGTCCAGATTGGGGGAATTGTAAATTAATGTTTAATAATTTCTTTTATTATGTAAATAATTTTTGCATTAAAATTTGCATAGATTTTTGTCTGTATATGCTGTCAATTATAGTTCTTAGAAAGAAAATCGGAATCGGCAAAAATCGGTATCGGCAGGTCACACTTCCAAAAAAAATCGGAAATCGGAATCGGCCAAGAAAATTGCAATCGGTGCGTCTCTAGAATATAGTTCACATAGATCAGCATTAACATGTATGTAATACTGACATGTAATATTAAATGTTTTCAACCATACAGTAAAGAAATTACAATCAACACCAAATGACATAAGGAATTATTACTTCACTAACAATAACAACAGCATGGTATTTTTATTAAATATTTTGGAATACCATGGTATATGTATATTGTAAACATTCAGTACCTTGATAACACCATGGTATCACCATCTAATTCAATCACTGTACTTTTTAAGTGCGCAATTAATTCACACGAAAACATGAATAATATTATTTTAAATTACTAATAATAGTTAAAATAAAGATAATTAAAATAAATAAATAGATTCTCTAGTCTCACCGATGACACAGATACATCTATAAACACTGACATACTGAGAATTATGCTCAAAATGACAGAAGAAATCACGTAAAATATTAGAAATGTTTCAAAAATAATCAGCTGCATGCTGTCTGTAGTGTTTTGATCGATGAATTCTGGATATATGTGTCCTGCCTTCCCCAATGATTCACAACAGCGATTATAAAACACCTCTACAGACAATAAATGTATAAACAAACGAAATATGACCAAAAACAAAGCAAATATTTAGTTTTATGAAACAGATTCTCACCTGAACATCACAAAGCCGCAAAAACACCGCGAATGAACCAAACCGCACGCGCGAGCGCCCACAAACACATCTATATCACATCAGCGCCACATCCATCACGATAAAAACACAAAATAACAGAAAATGAACATTAAAAACCGATGGAAGTGGAGGAGTTTCGCGCTGCTGTTGTGCAACAGAACACACTGCAGAGCGTCTCTTCCGGTGACGTCACGAGCGCGAGCGCCTCTAACGGCCTGGAGCGGAAGTGCACCTGCAGCGGAAAAACACAACACCGTCTGTAAAATATATATAAACATAGATTATTTATTAAAATATATAGGAAAATATCAACTAATTAAAACAATAAAATAAAAATACAAAATTAATAATTAAAATAAATACAGAATAAATAAATGCATGTTATTTCCTTAAAAAACTATATAAATATGTATTTATTAACATATACAGAAAATAATAAATAAGAAATAAAATCAATCAATAAAAATAATAAATGAAATTGACAAAAACAAATAATTAACGCATGTTCTTTCTTTCTTTCTTTAAAAAGTATTAACATACATTTATTGGTTAAAATATATAGAAAATAAGTAAGTGAAAATAAATACAAAATCCCAAATGAATATACATAAATGATTAAATACTAAAATAAATAAATGCACGTCCTTTCTTTCTTTGTAAAATATATATTTATTTATAAATATATACAGAAAATACATGAATAAAAGTAATACAACGAATATATAAATAACAATTAATAAAATAAAACAAACAATGCATAAATAAATGCAGTTTCTTCTTAAAACAAAAACAAATATAGCCTATTTATTTGTTAAAAATAAAAATATATATATTCTGTATTTACTAAAAATAAAACAAACAAATAAATGCATGCTCTTTCTTTAAAACTGTAAACATATTTATTCAAATGTATCGAAAATTAATAAAATGTAAAAATAAAACAAACAAGTACTAAATAAATAAATACATATTCTCGTCTATATTATATATAGCAAATGCAGATATTAATGCCATCCAGCTTGAATAACATTTTTAAAACAAAAGATTTCATAACAGTCCAAAGCATAAAATGTTTCTAGACTATAAAACATTAATATAGCTCATTTTTATATTATTAAATATTTTACTTTTGCAGTTTTGAACATCATTCTTATTATGTCCCTGTTCTGCTGTATTTGTCGAATGAGGAAAACTACCGGAAAGAGAAAAAACTGTCACGGCTGGAGTGAAAGGTACTTCCGTTTTTTTGTTTTTTTCTTTTCTTTCCTGGTTCCTTCTTGTTGTGGCATGTGAAATGTTTTTTTGTTATATAGTGGGACTGTACATGCTATAAAGCATAAAAAAAAAGTACTTCCGGTCGTCGTCTTGGATACCAGTCGTGTGCTTCCGGTCGTGATTCGATGCTAGGTGCGCTAGCGGGCTGCGTGGAGTTTCCAGAATAAATTTAAGATAGAATTAAATAAACATAGACGATGTCCGTCAGTCGACGCTGTTTGGACAGAATCTACTCGATCGTGAGTATCAGATCAGCTGCTCATCATATCAACTTATTCACAGACGATTAGTGAATTAAATCAATAATTGAGGATAAATACGAAGAGTTTCAATCTAAAAGCCATCAATGAGATAATGATACTGTGTAGTATATGTTCAGGGACTGAACCGCCAGTTTGGCTGCTGAATGTTTAAGTTACCGATCATTAATAACTTCTATTAACCAAAAATAATAATAATAAAAGAAACCCCTGAAATAAACCAGCAGCTTGAGGCTCGAGCGCTGCGAATCATTGTGTGTCGGTATCAGGGCTGTAATACTGACAAAGAAATAACATCTCAGTATTTTCTGGGATTTATTGATAAAGATAATTAGATGAGTGTGTTATTGTGCTGATATCTTAAGGACTGAAGTTTGTGATATTCTTCATATTCTGTGTAGCGATCAGTTCACAGCAGTGATGGAGATTAATCTTTTCCAATAAGTTTAAATTGATTTTTACCTTTTATTGGCATTTTTACTTTT
The DNA here is from genome assembly GCA_039654775.1 of Spinibarbus caldwelli. Taxonomy (NCBI): domain Eukaryota; kingdom Metazoa; phylum Chordata; class Actinopteri; order Cypriniformes; family Cyprinidae; genus Spinibarbus; species Spinibarbus caldwelli. Next base: position 1,142,669 of record CM077261.1, read on the forward strand.
ATAAAGCCACTTTTCTAAAAGTGTGCATCATCTTTCGGGTCAAAGAATTTGACATTTAATCGGTCAATTATAATAATAATAAATTCAGGCTTTTATTAAACAAATGAAATCAGTATCAAGAAAATTAATCTTTGCAGAAGTTGCATATGAAGTGGTATTTATATGTATTTACACGTTAATTCATGAAATGCTTTAACCTGCAGTTACAGAAGCATTAATAATGTTTTGATATTTTAAACATGAAATGTTGAAATTATTTACAAAATGAAAAGAGACTTTAAATGTGAAATTAAAAGCACCAGCAGCAGGTCACTGTGAATAAGTGAGTCATTGCGACTGAACCGAATCATTTAAAGGTTGATTCATTCAGGAACGAATCATCATCATGTTGCTCAGAGACACACAACAGCGCTGTGTCTGTGTTTGGAATGTGTTTGTTGGCGAAATAGAGCAAAAACAAACAATATGGTGTCTAAAATATGAATCTCTTGATATTGACTTATTGTTTATTGAACTGTTGCATAAAATCAATATCACATTTGTAACCATGCTGATTTTTAAAGAAAAAACGGCACTCTTCATGTGATATTGATTAACTACATGCATTGATATAAATATATACATTTTCTGCCCCTCATTCTTAATGCATAGGCCTTATTAATAGACCGAATCATGCTGTGAAAGAACATGCACTAAGTCTAATTAGGCTTCATCACCACGTCACGTATGTGTGCACTCTGTTTTCCTGGGTTTTGTTTGGTTTTTGCAATATACTCAATAATGTCATGATGTCTCACGAGTTCAGTATTTTCACTAAATCTGTGCAGATTTGGCTTGCATAAACTTCCCCAAGAAATTAATGAGTGAAAAATAACCTGCCAAATTGGCTAATGATTTGACAGCGTTACCCGCCACAGCTGATTTTTACCCGCATTTGGCAGGTGTTAATTTCAAACCCTGTATAAATTCATCAAGTACTTTCACTTCAGATGCACAAAATCCCAGCCTCAACCCATTCAGAAATACCAGTACTTACATACAAACCTATACACAGTAGCCAGAAAGAAATGCTGATTTTAAAGAAAAACATCAGACGTACTTAGAGGCTTTTGCATCTGAACTCTTCATTCATATATATATATATATATATATATATATATATATATATATATATATATATATTAGTACACTTAGAATAGTCCATAATATTTACTTACTTTACTACCATCACTTACAAGAGACTTACAAGAGGTATTTTGCTGTTAGTGTTATTTTGTTTATATACTGTTATGGTATGTATAAATATTTTTATGTTTTGCTTGTATGTTCAAATCATACAAGCAAATATATATATATATTTTTGTATGTGTGTGTGTGTATATATATATGTATATATGCTAGGGGTGCGAACCGGCACTGGTTTCATGATTCAATTCGATTACGATTATCATGTCAACGATTCGATTCAGTTCAATATCACGATGCATCACAATTATATCAAATTTATTTTGAGCATTTTTATTAAATTATATAAGCAGGCTACTTTTTAAAATAATAGAAATATAAAGAAAAAGCACTTTCAGTATCTGGGAGTGCTTTAAGTACCAAAAGTTCACAGACAATCACAGTTATGGGTTTTTCTTTTTTAATCAGCATTTTTGCCATTTGATTATTACTGATGAGATCACAGACACTGGCAGCTTTAATAGACTGCATTCACACTAATGCACAGATCTATTTCCACATATCAGACGTTTCGTCCTGTTCTGAAAACATAAATGACTGTTTACATCAATTTCATATCATAAAAGTAGATGCAAGCTCAGATTTTAAAATAGAGAGTGCATTTTTAATACTCACGTGACAAGCAGATGATGTATGCGAATGATGTCATAGGCTATAATCAATTATGGTCTATTACTGCATCAATGCAGAATCATCCACGTCGCGATGCATTGATGCAACGATTAATTTTGACACCCCTAATACACACACTCTCACACACACACACACACACACACTCTCACACACACACACACGCTCACACACACACACATACACACACACAGTGCTGCTTGACAGTTTGTGAAGCCTTTAGAAATTTCTGTATTTCTGCATAAATTTGACCAAAAACATCATCAGATTTTCACACTGAAAGCAGACAAAGAGAACCCAATCAAACAAATGAGAAGAAATATTTTCTTTGGTTCTGCAGGTTCTTCTGCTGGTGGTTCTGGTCTCGTGGGGTTTCGTCATCTATGGCACACGAATCGCCGCACAATGGGAGCTCGAGAAACGAGAAAAGATAAAGACGTAAATCAGCAGACATCAGCTGAGACGCTTCGACAGCCCTGGAATCAGTTCAGACGAAAAACCTTCCCAAAACCCCTCAGGAAAACCAGCAGAGATCCAGACTCAATCCATGACAGATCTCAAACTCATTTCTTGTATATAATGTCATTTTTGTCTTTTTGTTTCATTCAGTCATGTAAATACTTCCATTTTGTAACGCATATTTTCCAAACAGAGTTTTTTTTTTATTACTATTTTTGAATTAAATAATTATTTTTCTTCAGCTCTGACTCTGTATTTTTGGCTACACTATCAGGCCACCAGGTGGTGTAGTGCACTAGAAAGAGCATAAGCACACTATATAGGGCTTGTGTGAGAGCAGAGATCCTGGAATATTCCACAGTATTCACTGACACTGAGATAATGAACACAAGACAGGCTTCAAAGCAGTGTACACGAGTGTAATGCAATGAAATTCATGGTTCAAAAGGTCTGAGATCAACAGGAATGGAACAAAAGGTTATGAACCGTAAGATTATTGTTGTTGTCAGTTCAAAAAAAAAAATATAAAGGTTTTTCATTGGTTCCAGTGATGTTTTATACAATTTTATATATATATATATATATAAATATATATATATATATATATATATATATATATATATATATTATACAAAATAATATAATTTTATATTTTAATTTGTTAAATGCTTAGTAATTTTCTTGTGGTTTGTCATTTTTTTATGTGCCTACGTATGTTTTTAAATAATTTTTATTTCAGTTTTACTTATTTTTGTACATCAAAGTAAATGAAAGTGAGAAATGTTGCTTAAATAAAACTAGCTTAAATAAAATAAATGGAAAAATAATAAAGCTTATTTCATATATATATATATATATGTGTGTGTGTGTGTTTAATTTCAATTAATGATTATATCAAGTTATCAAGTAACAAAAATGTGTGTTTTGTTATGGTTTTCATTTTAGTTATTAACCCTGATTAATTTTTACAGCTTTTTATATTTCTTTTTAAGTCACTGGCTTATATCTATTTTTTTAGTTTTAGTCATTTTTGTACTTTAACTTATTTCAGCTAGTTGCCAAGGCATCATTTATAATTTCCATTCAAGTTTTTAATCTACTATTTATATTCAGCTTTATTTCCATGAACAAAAACATTTTTTTTTTTAAGTTTTAGTTTTAGTTAAAAATAAGACTGGAGATACAATCTTATAATAAAACTTAATTTAAATTACTTTTTTTTCTGCATATACTAGGTGGTAAAACAGAAAATACAAAGTTAATTTACAGTAAAGTTCCATCATATTTCATTAATACCATCAAGATACGATAGTAGTATATACAACCACAGTATATAAATTTACACACACACACACACACACATATATATATATATATATATATATATATATATATATTTATTGTCTATGATTTAAAGTTTCCTCAGTTTCAGTTGCTGTTTTTGTCTGAGGTGAGTGAGGCAGATCTGATCTAATGTTTCATGTGTCTGCGTCTTCTGTTCTCTCTGTGATGTTAATGAAATGATTGAGTGAATGGCTCTTTTGTGCTCATGTGTCGCTCACGCATTTCATTAGCAAGACCCTTCAGACGCCTGATTATTCCTCTCATCTTTCACATGTACAATCTCTCTCTCTCTGTGTGTGTGTGTGTGTGTGTGTGTCGCTGCACCTGTAGTGCTGAGATCTCTGTATGGTGTTTACCAGCATCACTGATCTAATAAAACAGATCTGTAAACAAGAAATTCACACACCATATTGGAGTTATTAGTTTATTTTTGGATCATGAGCATCAAGAAAATGCATTATATACTGTGATTTATGATATTGTGTGTGTGCATCAGCTGCAGTCGACACATGAGTGACGGACCTCATCCTGTCTGTTTTAATTAAACGCATGTCTCTCTCACAAACACACACACACACACACATAAACACTCTCTTTTGCTGAAGAGCTTCTCATTCAGATCAGCAGCTGAGCCAAAATTCTCTCTGTAACCCAGAAACTGCTCATCTCTCTTCACCATGCTTTCGTGTGTGTGTGTGTGTGTGTGTGTGTGTGTAAATATACAATGTTTAAGTTTGTATTTGTTGTGTCAATGACATTAATGAATGAATGTCTGAAACATTAAGTATATGCATTTTTGTGTTGCACTACTGTTCAACAGGGTCAGTGAGATTTTTGGTTTTGAAAGTCTCTTCTGCTCACCAAGGCTGTATTTATTTGATCAAAAATACAGTAAAAATTGTGAAATATTATTCTAATTTAAAATAGCTGTTTTCTATGTGAATATCTGTTAAACTGTAATTTATTTCTGTGATGCACAGCTGAATTTTCAGCATCATTACTCCAGTCTTCAGTGTCACATGATCCTTCAGAAATCATTCTAATATGCTGATTTGCTGCTCAAGAAACATTTCTGATTATTATCAATGTTGAATCAGTTGTGCTGCACAATATTTTTGTGGAAACTGTGATACATTTTATTTTTCAGGATTCACAGATGAATAGAAAGTTTAAAAAAACAGCATTTATTTGAAACAGAAATCTTTTGTGACATAAATGTCTTTACTGTAACTTTTGATCAATTCAATGCATCATTGATGAATAAAAGTATTAATTTCTTTAAAAGAACTTAGTTTCAAGAAATAAAATGAAACAAAAATAAATAAGTGGCATATCAGCATCATTAAATGCATTTGTTTTTATTTATTTATTTATTCATAAATCTATATAATCAGTACTTCAGTATTTACTATCATTGGCTCTGTTTCTGTTATTCTGATGCTACAAACACTGAGAAAATACACAAGTACAGCTAAAGATACACTAACACTTGAAGTCAGTAGTTCTCCAGCCTAGATAAACAGCAGCTAAACTAAAGCTGTTTTGCTGTGGTAAACACACATGTGGCTCTACAGGGGTCAGGGGTCACAGAGCAGGTCAGCGCTGTCAGAGCCGCTGAGGACTCCTGGGATACTGGAGTAATCGTCTGCATGTGTCTCTGGGACGTTCACAGGTCTCTGGCTCTCCTGCAGCGTCACCGGTTTCTTCACGTCTTTAGCAGCAGCTGAAGAGCGCTTGCCTTCCAGCCAGTATGTCACCATGTCTCCTTTACCCTGAGAAACACAGTTCAGACACTCATCAACGCTGCACAGGATCACAAATCCAGGTCTGATTTAATTTGGTAATTTTAGCAAAGATTTAGCATGATTAACCCTCAAAACGTTCAGCATTCAAGTCTGTTTTGAACTGGAAGAGAGCATAAAAAATTCTAAAAAATGCATAAAGTGAGGGAACAAAACTTTGCAAATACTTTAAGACCCCCAAAAGATATAAAATTTATTTATGCATTTATTTTTTTAGATTTTTTAATATGATATTTTTAAGAAATATAAGTTTTTGCAAATAAAATGAATTTATTTAGTTTGAAAACTTCTAGTTTGAGTAATATTTATGCCATCTCGATGTTGTTTTCCTAGAAATAAAGATGTAAGGTTCATAAACTATAAATTATAAATTAAGAAATTTAATTAAATACATTCAGTCCAATGGAGTTAATATTGATAATTCTCAGATTTTATGTTCTTATGAATTTCATACAATGATATATTCAAATACAGTTTCCTCAACAATATTGACTATATATATATATATATATATATATATATATATATATATATATATATATATATATATATATAGCATCATAGTTTTGTTTTATCTGCTGTTTGATAAATTTAAAATTTCTTAATTAAATACGTAAAGATTTTTAAAATTTATAATAAAAGGGTAAATGCTATAATAACATGGTTAGATTTAAAACTTCACATTCACTCATTAATGAGAAGATGCTGATCAGATAAAATATGATATTAGTTGAAAAATATTTTAAAATATTTCAAATATTAAGTTATGACTGTTGTTAATGAAATAATGATTCTTCGGGTCCAAACGGACTCTGAGTGTGAAAATAAAATCATTGCATCAAACACTGTATTTTTACTAAAACTAAAAATATGCTTTAATTTGATTAGCATAATTCATCATTAAATTTCAAAAATCATTCCATCGAAACTTCAGTTTTTTTGCTCAAACTATTTTTAGGACAAATATTGATCATAAAATGGAGACTTAAGTCAGTTACATTTTATTTTAAGGTGTCCTTGTTACAGTGTAATTATACATATAGGTACTGAGTAATATTAATTAACTACATGTACTTACTATATGGTTAGGGTTAGGATTAGGCTTTGGTTTAGGGTTACTTGCACATAATTATGCAAAATTTATTGTTATTATAACAGTAAGTACATGTAATGTGTAACAAGGACACTTTAAAATAAAGCATTACCCTTAAGTCTTAAAACAGCTTATTAAATCCTGTAAAATGATGCAGGGAGTTGTGTTTGTCAGTGAGTTGAACAGGAGGCGTCTCACCTTGACCTGTAAGACTCCTCTGCAGGTGAGCAGATATCCGCCGATCTCCTCCAGCAGGTAAAACGCACTGGAGCTGCACTGGATCTTCAGCGCTGCACACAAAACAACCCATTAAACCATCACCAGAAAACTAAACATAGCTCCGGAGAAAAAAACACTCTTGTTTTAGACGATTCTGTACATTTACTGATTCATGATTTCATTATTTTTTTAATGTAAAGTGTTTGCAATTTATTAGGGCTGCCCCCTAATAGTCGACTAACCGTTAGTTGATGAGAAGAGGCTTGGTCGACTAAAATTTATTAGTCACTTAGTTGCAGAAAAAAAAAAATCCACAGGAAGTGGTGAAGTCACGCTGGTCTATGTGGTAATACAGTACATCGGGCAGGACATCCAAATGCTCACCTATCATTCATCAACCTTAAATATGGCTTTTCATCTGAAAGATGTATGTAGCAGCAACTTTACATGGTTGTTCAATCTAATGTTAACCTAGAGAAATGTGCGCTATTCAAGTGTCTGTGTGGAGTGTAGAAGCTGAACAGTAGGATGGAGACAGATGGAGGCGCCGGTGCGTTCACTTGCTCTTAAAATACTCTGTCATTTTTGCTCTTACAGGTAAAAGTAATACATCTTTTGTATCTGTAAAGACTCTACATTTATTTGTGTGCACTCACAATAACAATGAAACATTGCGCTTTTGTAAAATAATGAAAGCAAACAGGATGCGCTTTCTGCCGTCTCGGTCTCTTTGAACTTGAGAATCTCCGAAACTCTGTGTATACTTGCCTTACAGACATGAAAAATATATCTATAGAGAGTGAAATGTCTACTTTCAAATGAACCAATTCAAATGAAAAACAAATATTCTCAGATTATGTTATGTGTTTGAAACATGCATACAGGCGCATCACTGCGGAGATGATGAGTCAATGTCGCTGACTTCATCTGTTAAACCGAAAACAAAGAAAGCACGAGTTTATCAAATTATTAAAATGTTAATGCAGCCTCCTTACTGTTTTTCCCTGACACATTCATAATTATTACTTCTGCCGGTGCACTGTGGCAAGCTTTATGCGTACGCTTGAGCGTTTATTAGGCTACATAGGCAATTTAAATGGTTTATTAATAAATGTGCGATTAGTCAACTAATGCTTAAAATGAACGACTACTAGTCAACCAGAAAAATCTTTAGTTGAGGACAGCCCTACAATTTATACATTTTCCTGTCTAACATTTATATAAAGCTGTCACGAAGGTGTGTAATGCTTCTACAGTATTATGCATGTTAGTGTGCTTAATTCTCCCATGCCAATCAGTCACACATATTTCTATAATCTATAATTCATGCAGTACTAAAATATTCAAGTCTTTCTTGCCTTCGCTGGTGGACTCCATGCGGGACGCTGTGTTCACTGTATCTCCAAACAGACAGTATCTCGGCATCTTAGTTCCCACAACTCCTGCGACGACTGGCCCTGAAAACACACATCAGAAAGATCCTGATAAAACCACACTGAACTGCACAAAGATCTCACTACGAACCAGACACATCGGACAGGACATTAGATGTTTTAATTCATGACTAATTAAATAGAGTGTGATGTGATGTGGTATAAATTGCAGTCAAAACATGACCCAAAACATACATCTTACTAGTTGGTGAGGTTGTATTTCATTAAGAAAAAACAATTGTTGCAGGGTGAATTTGTGATGTAAAGTGGCCAATAGGAATACATGATTTGATTTAAAGGTTTGTCGCATTAAATATTCATGTTAATTGAAAACAAGCCAAATGGATGAGATATTGTGATACAAAATAACCCAACAGCAGCTCTGGTGAAGAAAAAAAATTGTTACTTGCAGTAAAATAGATGTTAAATGAAACAAAATTACAGAAGAGGATTAGGGCCAAGCAATAATAAATAAATCCATCTAGAGATTAAAGACATTATAATGCAAGATTAAACTCATCAAATTTCAAGAATAAAGTCGTTGTGTTTCAAGAAAAAGCTCATTAAAATTTGGAGAAAAAAAGTCGAAATAAAATGTTGAGAATAAATTCATTAAAGTTTGAGTTTCAAAATCAACAACTTTTTCTCGTAATTTAATGAGCTTATTCCCAACATTTTATTTTGGCATTTTTCTTGAAATTTTTTTTCAATTTAATCTCACATTATAATGACTTCAATCTCAAAATGGTTTTATTTATTTTTTTTTAATGGTTTGGCTCTAAACCTCTTCCGTAAAAAATAGAACATAAAAAAGCTTAAACTAATTTTATTTCAACTAGTTGCCAAGGCAACATTTCTCATTTTCATTTAGTTTAACGTGACGTACTAAAATATTTAAAAATAAATACAAATGAACTGAAATAAAAATTAATAAAAAATAAAATAATAAATTTAAAAAAGGCAAAAAACATACAACAAAATTGCAAAAACTTTAATTGAAATTAAAAGTAAAAAAAAAAATTCAAAATATTAAACTAACATTTTCTCAAAGATACTAATATGAACAAAGTCAAAGTGCCTATAACTGCAGGTTTAATGCACCTGAATGTATTCCAGCGCGGATCTGCAGTTGGGTTTGTGGTCTGTGGGGGATTCTGAAGGTCTTGCAAACGGACACCAGATCCAGAGCCATGCTGGCGATCTCAGAAGTGTGCAGAATCCCATTCTGTCTCGGCACGCCGGACACAACCATATCTGCAACACACAAACAGGGTTACTATCGCTAGACACTAAAACCATAAAAAACATTCTTAATATTTGAAATAAGATAAAAAATATATATTTCAGATAGTTGCTAAGGCTACGTTTCTCTCTTTGTTTTTAGTTTAGTACTAAAATAAGAAACTAAATAAAACTAACACTAATAAATGAAAAATAATAAATATTATAAAGACACAGTTAAAAGAAAAACTGATCTTTAAATGAACAAAATTAGTGAATGTGAAAACAAATCTAATTCAATAAATTTAAAATGATAAAAGTATATCAATGTACTAAAATAACACTGTACACAAAACAGAATCATTCAGCAAATCTGGATATAGACAATCTACTTAAATTATATTATATATACATGCATCGCCGATGGTTTCCACTTTATAAACATCATAGTTGTCGATGATTTCGTCAAAGGTGGTGTAGAGTTTGTTGAGGAAGTCGACCACCTGATAAGGAGTGCTAGTGCTGGACAGCTGCGTGAATCCCACGATATCACTGAGAAAATAACGGGAAATCACATGAAGAGACAAAAGAACAAAATGCCAGAATCAGAGAGAGTTTGAGTTCATCCAGTGCAATGAAAAATAGCTGGCAATGCTTTGCAATAACATTAGTAAAAGGAATAGTTCACTCAAAAATTTAAATATGTTGAATTTTTACTCTCCCTCAGTTCATCCAAGATTAGGATGACAAAAGCTGAAACAAATCCAGCATTAAGATGTTTTTAACTAAAATGCGAGTTCATAATCCATAATAACACTTCCTCCAGTGAAAAAGTCCATCTGCTGTTGTCTCTCATCAAAATCCAGCCTCATATTTGTTTAGAGCTGTTTTGTCTTGTAAACGCTGCTTGATCTGTGCAGATTTCTCTCCTGATTCAGACCAGAACACTTTTTCACTAGAGGAAGCGTTATTATGAATTATGGACTCAGATTTGTTTCAGCTTTTGTCTTCTCCAGATGTTAACTGATGGACTGTAGTGGTGTGGATTACTTATGGATTATTGTGATGTTTTTATCAGATGTTTGGACTCTCATTCTGACGGCACCCATTCACTGCAGAGCATCCATTGGTGACACAGTGATGCAGAGACACATGTGATGGCCAGAGGGTGAACACATTTTCATTTTTGAGTGAACTGTTCCTTTTACTAATGTTAACTAGTGGGACCTTACTGTGATTTTTAAAGTTTGCTGAGGAAACTGGACAATCACAGCTCCTGAAGGCACCTCTGTGTGTGTGTGTGTGTGTGTGTGTGTGTGTGCGTGCGTGCGTGCGTGCGTGCGTGTGTGTTTACCTGAAGAACACAGTGGCGCTGACGTAACTCTGGGCTTGTAGTGGTTTGCCCTGTCGCAGGTCATCAGCCACCTGTTTAGGCAGCATACCTGAAACACACACACACACACACACACACACACACACATTTGTATTGTACAAAGCACTTTAGAAATAAATGTGACTTAGGATAGCTCAGGACCGGTCCCTAAATATGACTGAAATCTTTATGATTTATTTTTCATGTCTTGTCAGTGAAGTGTCATGTATTAGATGTGTGTTGTATGTTTGTTTACTGTAAAGCAGTCTGTCAGTCTTCTGTTTCTCCAGCATCAGATCTTGTGTCCGTTCACCAACCAGAACCTCCAGATGTTTACTGTACTTCTCCATCTAAACACACACAGGTTTGTTATTATTGTAAGTAGGGTGCAACGAATGTTCGGCAACATCTTCCCAAATTCGTAATGAGAATCATTAATAAATCTGCTGTTGTCAATAAAAAGAAGCACTGAGGCCTTCCTGCGGGTTTCCGACCAAAATAAAAGCTGAAAAAAAGCAAGAACTCCATCAGCATTAATAAATGTTAGTATTGTAAGTTTACTGTTGTTCTGTAAAATAAAATTAAAAAATACAATAATAATGATAATAATAATTACAACAGCTCTGTTAATACATTTATTATAACTTCAAATTAGGATCTGTAATATTTTCTAATGCTTTAAAAGAAGTCTCTTCTACTCTGCAAGGCTGCATTTATTTGTACAGTAAAAATACATGCCTGATTCAAGAAGTGGGTGTCAAAAATGGCCAAAAATATTATTTTACTAACTTATTAATTTTAAGTTAAATTGCTTTGTTGGTATAAATGGCTGCTAGAATGCTAAAAAAAAATCTTTATTTTGTAATTTTGTAATAATTATTTTGTAATAGATTTTTCCTTTGAAAAGCAAGACAAGTACATACTGGCTATATAATTTATGCAATGGTGAAAAAAACTGGCAAAATACATGGAGAAAAAACTTTAAGAAAACGCGTTCGGTATTCGGCCTTCGGCCCAGTGTTTCGTTTTGTTCGGTTTCAGCTTCGGCCAAGAATTTTCATTTCGGTGCATCCCTTATTGTAAGGTGTGTGTGTGTGTGTTGGACTGACCAGCTCCATCATCATGTCTACAGGACTGACTTTGTGCGGATTGATTCTGTGAACAAACTTGCGGATCTGCTCAAAGGTGGGCCGGTGGGCGGGGTTATGAGCACGGCATCGACGAATCAGCTGTCAGCATGAGAGAAAAAGAGAGAGAGAGTAAAAACAGGAGGAGAGACGTTCATACAGTTGAATCTACAAAACATGCCAACGTTATTTTCATGAGATCAGCTGTGCGGTTCATACTTAGACAAACATATCAGTGCTCACCACTGATGTTCGTTGTTTCTTTTTCTCCATATTTGAGCTCTTTAAACAGTGATTTTGACATTCATCTTTTAACACTGAAGGACTCAAACACAACTATTACAAAAGGTGAAAACATTCACTGATGCTTAAGAAGAAAAGACGGTGCATTAAGAGTCAAGGGGTGTAAACAGGAATGAATGCAAAAAGTCATAATTGTCTTAAAAACAGGCTTCATATTCACTAAGTGAAAGATAATGTGTTATTTGTTGTGACTGTTTTCGTGAGCGGATGACAGACCTCAGCATATTCAGCAGGGCAGGGGCAGGTGCTGTCAGCTTTCCCTGAAATCAGCTCTGGCAGCGGAGGACACCAGTCGCACTCCAGAGAGCTGTCCTCCGCCTCACACACACACACACACACACACACACACACCAAAAAACACATTACTGTTACTTCAAATAAAATACACATGAACTGATATATATATATATATATTTCAGATAGCTGACAAGGCAACATTTTCGTTTGGTTTAACAAAAAAAAAAAAAAAAAGAAAGAAAGAAAAAAACTATACAATATATTTAAAATAATAATAAAAATGACAAAAACACACAAAACAATTACTAAAACTTAAAGTTTAAACTAAAATTTAAAATTAAAACAGAAAATCCAATCTAATAAATCAAATTCAAAATATTAAGAAAAACTATAATAGCATCTCAGTGACACTAAAATAACAGACTGGGCCTGTTACAATCATGATTTTTGTGCTGGCAATTAATTGTCATACAAATTATTCTAATAAATTATTTTATTTGTTTGTTTTGCTCATGTAAGCCAAATACATTATATATGTATTTTTTTTTATTTTACTTTGGAAACATATAATTAAATAGAGCCATATGATTTTCTTTAATGTTGTGAAAATAATATTTTAAAAGCTAAAATAGTTCTCTTTTTGTTTAACTTTAATTTTAGTCCACATTCATACTGGAGCCCAGCAAACCTAAATATAATATAACATAACATAACGTAATATAATATAATATAATATAATATAATATAATATAATATAATATAATATAATATAATATAATATACAGTCTGAGTAAACCTACAGGCCTTCTTTTCGTAAACTGTAAATAATGATTTTTCTAAGCTGCAAATGAAACAGATTTTAAAAATTATTGGAGTATGTTTACAAGAAAATACAAGTACAAGAAAATACTATTTCAGTCTTACGACATTTAATTCAATGTGTTATTTGCCGTCACTTTTTATCGTAATTATATGTGACATTTAATAGGAATTTCATAATTTTTTCAGTGCAAACTGTAAAAAATTTTTTTTTCCAAGTTGTGAATAAAACAAAGATTACTGGAGTAAAATTTACAAGAAAATATTATTTCAGTATTTCTACTTCAAAATTTCATGTTTAATTCTTGCAGATTTTTTGTAATTATTTGTGAAGTTTTCTATCAATAACAATGATCAAGACAGCCCATATGTTTAGGCAATATATTTATTATTTAAATGTATTATTTGTTAGTATAGTTAACTAAAACTAAAACATTGTTACCTAAAAATAAAATAAAATGAACTGAAATAAATAAATAAAATATAAAAAAACGTAAACTTATTTTAGCTAAAAAACATAAATAAAAATTAATAAAAACACTATATAGACATACTTTAAAACCAAAAATAAATAAAAATGGTTTTAAAGTAAATCACAGCATTTACACACAAGCTCACCGGCACTGGATCATTCCGGGTTGCGATCTCCAGTAAGATTATTGAATAGCTGCAAATGAAGCACAGTGATGAATGTCAGGTGTTGTGGCAGTCAGGTGTGTTTGTGAGTGTGTTTGCATTCACCTGAAGACGTCTCCGGTCAGTGTGGGCTCCTGGCTGCCGCTCTGGGCCTCAGGCGGCGTGTAAACCTCCTTCAGTCGCTGCTGGTATGTGGTGAGCGGTTCAGCGCAGTCTTCGCATCGAAACGTCCACAGACAGTAATCTGATGGAAACCAGAGCTGTGACGCTCCTGCATTACTCAGCTCAGGTGTGTGTGTGTGTGTGTGTGTGTGTGTGTGTGTGTGTGTGTGTGTGTGTGTGTGTGTTAGTGTGTGTGTGTGTGTGTTTGTGTGTTACGCACCTGTGATCTTACACACCCAGCGGTCGTCGATCACACAGTTGGCTGATTTCAGGCGTCCATGGCAGATCTTAAACTGATGCAGGTACGACATCCCGCGAGCAATATCTGTAGCGAAAGAGAACCTGCAAACAGACAGAAACACTGTCATTCAATATATATGCTGTCTTATTTATATATTTGATGTTTAGATAATTTTATTTACAAATGATATTTAACATTTACAATTTTAAGATATTATTCTTGTATGTTTTTAGATGATGTTTTTTCTAATAATGTTTATTATAAAATCTATTATAATATCTATTAATGTAATTATTCAATTTTATGATTATTTCTTTATGATTATGTATTATTTATCTGTGTTTATACAATACTGCTGAACTTCTTTGGACAGCTGATGTAGCATTTCATCCATAAAATCAATCATTTTGTTAAATATGACCCTTCAATGGGAATTTCTATATATAGCGAATCACTGGATTGATATCGGAACTTCAGAAGGTTTGTGAATCATTTCGCCAACTGAAAGATGCGTGATACACGCTCTGAGTCCCGATCTAAAATGATAGCTCGCGAATCAACTTCGGACCACGTATCGCGATTCATTTGATTTAGATCAAACTTCGGAGGGGGTTTGTGAATCATTTGATTTGGATTGGGATTTCGGAGCGGTTTCACAAATCATTATTCAGATCGGGACTTTGGAGCGCGGATCGCGAATCATTTGATTTAGATCGGAACTTTGGAGCAGGTTCGCGAATCATTTGATTTAGATTGGAACTTCGGAGCAGGTTCAGATCAGGACTTCGGATCACGAATCATTTGATTTAGATCGGAACTTCGGAGCGGGTTCAGATCGGGACTTCGGATCACGAATCATTTGATTTAGATTGGAACTTCGGAGCAGGTTCAGATCAGGACTTCAGATCACGAATCATTTGATTTAGATCGGAACTTCGGAGTGGGTTCAGATCGGGACATCGGATCACGAATCATTTGATTTAGATCGGACTTTTTCAGATCGGGACTTTGGATCACGAATTATTTGATTTAGATTGGAACTTCGGAGTGGGTTCAGATCGGGACTTCGGATCACGAATCATTTGATTTAGATTGGAACTTCGGAGCAGGTTCAGATCGGGACTTCAGATCACGAATCATTTGATTTAGATCGGAACTTCGGAGTGGGTTCAGATCGGGACATCGGATCACGAATCATTTGATTTAGATCGGACTTTTTCAGATCAGGACTTTGGATCACGAATTATTTGATTTAGATTGGAACTTCGGAGCGGGTTCAGATCGGGACTTCGGATCACGAATCATTTGATTTAGATCGCAACTTCGGAGCGTGTTCAGATCGGGACTTCGGATCACGAATCATTTGATTTAGATCGCAACTTCGGAGCAGGTTCAGATCAGGACTTCGGATCACGAATCATTTGATTTAGATTGGAACTTCGGAGCAGGTTCAGATCAGGACTTCAGATCACGAATCATTTGATTTAGATCGGAACTTCGGAGTGGGTTCAGATCGGGACATCGGATCACGAATCATTTGATTTAGATCGGACTTTTTCAGATCAGGACTTTGGATCACGAATTATTTGATTTAGATTGGAACTTCGGAGCGGGTTCAGATCGGGACTTCGGATCACGAATCATTTGATTTAGATCGCAACTTCGGAGCGTGTTCAGATCGGGACTTCGGATCACGAATCATTTGATTTAGATTGCAACTTCGGAGCAGGTTCAGATCAGGACTTTGGATCGCGAATAGTTTCATTCAGATCAAAACTTTGGAGTGCGAATCATTTGACCCAGATCGGAACTTCGAAACAGGTTTGTGAATCTTTTTCTGACTTCTTTCTTTTTTTTTTTAAATTAATAACTACAAAACATAAAAAAATAAGGTCTCCAGTAAGATTATTGAATAGCTAATAGAATGGAAATAGGGATATTTTATTTGTATTTATTTAAGTTAATGTTATAAACTAGCGAGCTAAGTCAGTAGTAGTACTGACAGTGTCACGTAAACATGGCTAAAGACGCCAAAAGAGGAACAGTCATTTAGGCTAGAACCGTTACGATTGATTAAAAATGGTGACTTCGATCATTCAGTTCAAGCGATTCACTAGCAAAAACCAGATCAAAAGAGCCATTCCTTTTCGAAGAAGAGCCAATCTTTTTCAGAGCAGGTTTGCAAATCTTTTGATTCAGATCAGAACTTTGGAGCGTGAATCATTTGATTCAGATCAGAACTTCGGAGCGGGTTCAGATCGGGACTTCGGATCGTGAATCATTTGATTCAGATCAGAACTTCGGAGCGGGTTCACCAATAATTTAATTTAGATCAAAACTTCGAAGCAGGTTTGTGAATCTTTTTTCTGACTTCTTTCTTTATTTTATTAAACACTACAAAGCATCAAACAATTAAAGCAGTACAGTTATAAAAACAAAAAGTAAAAAGAAAGAAATTATACACAGAGACAAATCCTTTAATAAAATGAACCATGGTTTTATTATAGTAAATTGTAGTAAC
This sequence comes from Spinibarbus caldwelli, assembly GCA_039654775.1. Classification (NCBI taxonomy): domain Eukaryota; kingdom Metazoa; phylum Chordata; class Actinopteri; order Cypriniformes; family Cyprinidae; genus Spinibarbus; species Spinibarbus caldwelli. The sequence goes on from CM077261.1 coordinate 1,159,533, forward strand.
CATGTTTTTTTGGTGTATTGATTACCACAGTTTTACTACAAATACCGTGGTTAAACTATGGTTAGTGTAGCAAAACTATGGTTAATTTGTGGTTGCCATGGCGTAACTATAGTAACCATAGTGTTTTTTTGTTTTTTTTTGGTAGTAAATCCATGGTTAATTTTCATTGGCTGAATATGCTAACATTAAAAAAGCTCTCTTTATGAACTCTTTATGAATTATGATATTGGCTACCATAGCTACAAAATAAGACTTTAGATGACATGAATCTGCATTGTTGCACTCATCTTTTTGCACATTCTTCTTCTTGTACATTCCTGTTCATCTGAATGTTTATTGTTACTATCTTATCACTATGTTTATTTTTTGTTTATATATTTTATAAATAAATGCACAGTCTATGGAGCGGACCTGATTTACATTTCACTGTTGGTTATATATTCTCTATATAACTGTGCATGTGACAAAGAAAAATCTTGAATCAGTTTCTATGCATATATTTCAGTATTTGACGTGATAATCGATACAAAAACAAACAACCAAAAAAAAAACCTGTGTGTATAGTGTGTGTGTGTGCGTGTGTGTGTGTGTGAATAGTGTGTGTGA
>CM077261.1:1165138-1167638 GCA_039654775.1 Spinibarbus caldwelli
CAACCAGCAATGCCACATAAATAAAGTTCTTCATATAAAATAAACATTAATATCATAAATAAAATATTTTATTACTTTTTAAAAATATTTTAACATAAAGCTTTCATTGTCAATAGATCATAGAAACATACACAAAAGAATGCATTTAACAAAAAACATCAATCACACATTAACAAGATTACGCATGTGTGTGTGTATGTGTGTGTGTGTGTGCGTGCGTGCGTGTGTGTGTGTCTGTCTGTCTGTCTGTGTGTGTGTGTGTGTGTGTGTGTGTGTGTGTGTGTGTGTGTGTTATGTGTGTGTGTGTGTGTGTGTGTGTGTGTGTGTGTATTTTTGTGACATTTGAGGACACAAATTTGTATAGTGACACAGGTATGACATAGGTATTACAAGGAGAAGGTGTCTTATGAGGACATTACCCCATGTACCCATTTTTCAAAACGCTTATAAATCATACAGAATGAGTTTTTGTGAGAAAGTAAAAATGCATAAAGTTTCCTGTAAGGGGTAGGTTTAGGTGTAGCGTTGGTGTAGGGTGATAGAATATACGGTTTGTACAGTATAAAAACCGTTACACCTATGGAGACTCCCCACAATTCACAAAAACAAACATGTGTGTGTATCTGAGTGTGTGTGTGTGTGTCTGTCTGTCTCTGTGTGTGTGTGTGTGTGTGTGTGTGTGTCTGTCTGTTTCTCTGTGTGTGTGTGTGTGTGTGTGTGTGTGTTTGTGTGTGTGTGTGTGTGTGTGTGCTCACCATGGCGCTGATGATGAAGCTGATGATGATGATGGTGACAGTGAGGGCGATAGCAGCTCGAGCAGCAGAACTGAGAGGACAATCGCCACAGTCGGCCGGACACGTGGAGCATCTCTCGTCTTCCTCACACAGACCATCACCACACACTGAAAACAAACAAATATATATATATAAACACACACACACACAACCACAGACACACACATATCTGCTATAAAACCCCATCATCAGTGACACCAGGTCGACTTCTGTCTGCCATGATTATCTGATAAATTAGATTTCATTATAAATCTTAAAGATCATCGACAGTAAGAAGGCTCTCAGTCAGCATGTGATCAACCTTTCCAAAAAATGTGGTTAAATTTTTTGTTGTTTCAACATCAAAACAACATTTAATGTTAAATGATCTATCTATAATCAAATATCAGGAATTATTTATGAACAGTTTGGTAACACTTCAAAATACATTTTATTATTTAATTTTTTTAAATGATGTTATCATATACACTACTATTAAAAAATTTGGGGTCAGTAAGATCTTTAATGTTTTTTAAAGCAGTCTCTTCTGCTCACCAAGGTTGCATTTATTTGATCAAAAATACAGTAAAAATTGTGAAGTATTATTAGAATTTCAAATAGCTGTTTTCTATGTGAATATCTGTTAAACTGTAATTTATTTCTGTGATCAAAGCTGAATTTTCAGCATCATTACTCCAGTCTTCAGTATCACATGATCCTTCAGAAATCATTCTAATATGCTGATTTGCTGCTCAAGAAACATTTCTGATTATTATCAATGTTGAAAACAGTTGTGTTGCCCAATATTTTTGTGGAAACCAGGATACATTTTACTTTTCACGATTCACAGATGAATAGAAAGTTCAAAAGAACAGCATTTACTTGAAATGGAAGTCTTTAGTAAGATTATAAATGTCTTTACAGTTAATTTTGATAAATTTAATGCATCCTGGATGAATAAAAGTATTAATTTCTTAAAAAACACCCCAAACCTTTGAACGGCAGTGTAAATACAACACTTCCTAAAGCAGATACAGATACAGTACTGATAGCTGGCAGGACAGTGCTCTTGGCCTCCAGTGCGACCTGCATGTTTCCCACACGGATGTGAGCGATCAGAGACGTCAGTCCCTCATGAAACAGCACCACCTGAACACAGAGAACACAACACTGACATACAGCAGTAAACGTGTGTGTGTGTGTGTAAGTGTACTTGTGTTTACTACTTTGTGAGGACCAAAAGACTGCACAAAGATAGAAAAACTAGGAAAATAGGACCCCACAAAGACATGATCTTTTATATAAGACTATAAGATGACTAAATATACTATCATCCAAACCTAAACCTACCAGTCACTCAAAACATTCTTATATTTAGATATAACAATCTTTTAACATTCTTAAAATCTTTTAACATTCTTCTATATAACATTCTTATGTAAGAATGTTAAAATGAAGTTATGTTTGTGTGATTGGTAGGTTTAGGGTTGGTGTTGGTTAGGTTCATACTATAGCGAGTTTTACCATTCTAAACATTCTTTATTATCATTTTTAAGATGTTGTCTTTGTGGAGTCCAACTAAACACAAAGTACTATATTTCTGTTTTTACTATCTTTGTGGGGACATTAGGATCCCACAAAGTAGTATAAACAAGAACGAGTGTGTATATGAGTGTGTGTGTGTGTATATGAGTGTGTGTGTGTGTGTGTGTGTGTGTGTGAGAGTG
>CM077261.1:1172638-1237638 GCA_039654775.1 Spinibarbus caldwelli
TTTGCCTATTTTTCTTTTTTTTTTTTCAAAAATTTACACACAAATCCATGAACTGCACACAAGAAATTGCAAAATGCCTTACATCTCTTGCAAAATGAAACACTGCATTCAATATATCACAAACACATCTCAAAAGCAAACATTTGCAAACACCTTTGCCATAATATAAATTCCTGTTATATTTTTGTGTGTTACATAGAGAATTGTGTGTTGTGTTTTGCAAAAAGTGTTTTATGAAATTGAAAACTGAGTCAAAGGCTGAGAATTAGTGTATGGCTTTGCAGATTTGGTGTGTGTTTCTGCTGTTTGAGTGTCAGCTTTCAGAAAATGTGTGACAAGTAAAGATTTCGTGTGCAAGCAGTTGAAAAAAACTGTAAGTAAAGATTATGTTCCATGAAGATATTTTGTAAATTTCCTACTATAAATATATCAAAACTTAATTTTTGATTAGTAATATGCATTGCTAAGAACTTCATTTGGACAACTTTAAAGGTGATTTTCTCAATATTTTGATTTTTTTGCACCCTCAGATTCCAGATTTTCAAATAGTTGTATCTCAGCCAAATATTGTCCTATCCTAACAAACCATACATCAATGAAAAGATTATTTATTCAGTCTTTAAAAAAAAACTGACCCTTATGACTAGTTTGTGGTCCAGGGTCACAGTTGTGCTTTATAAGTAGCGGAGCGCGGGCACAAAGTAACGCGGGTTAATTGTAACACACGTGGTTTAAATATTTCCACACATGCTAGAATAACCAAATTTACAGTATTTACTAGTTACCATATGAACATTATATAGAGAAAAAAGTGCGCCAAAATTCAAAAGTCTTATGAAGATATCGCTGAACGTTTATTTTACCATAGTAAAATTAGTGAAATTATATTTCTGGCTTAAGTAAATTTTTCATCTCAGTTTTTATTACTCATTTAAAATGAGACAAATCTGCTATTATTTTAATCTCCAATCTGTTATTTATCAGTTTAGATTATTTTTAATGCTTTGATAACTAGCAGAAGACAGTAACCGGTTTTAAATTCCAGTTGTGCAGATGGGGTTTGTTGTAACACTGCGTTACAATGTGTCCTGCTGTGCTATTCTATGACATTAACCATTTAATTCACACTATTTACTTTAATACATTTTAATGAGAAACGACGAGAAACAGGTGAATAAAGACTGACAGTCAATGTTTAATGTTCAGAAATGATCATTTCAAGGCATGTAAAGCATTTTGGCTCGTTTATGTGGGCCGTCCCGAGCCTGGTTGCAATGTGTTCATTGTTAAACTCAAAAATCTGATTATTTTTAATTCTTAAAAAACGCCATTATTTTATTTAAAATAAATAATTATTTTATTTTATTGACAAAATGTTTTAGTTTGTCTTGTATATTTTTTTTCATGAGATCAGATAACATTTTAAGCTGTCATATGGTCATGTTACACCGTGCCCCTCAGATGTTACAATGTACCCCACCTACGGGGCATGTTGTCACATTTCACTTCCAATTTTTGAGGGCAAATAAAGAAAAACGTATACACTGTAAATATGAAACAAAACGGCATATTTGTACTAGACAAGTGTGAAATTACTGTGGATAAAAAATTATACTCTGAACCCCATGTGGATTTACACAATTTGAGAAAGTCAAAAAGTGTTACTTTGTGCCCCGCTCTCCCCTACTGATAAACAGCCAATATGCCAGTAATATGCATGCTAATAAGCAACGACCTAATAGTGAGAATTGGTTCCTAAAGTGTTACCAATACTTTGTAGCTAATTTTAGAGCATTACTAAACTAGAATAATACTAATGTGGAGTAATAATAATGGCCTGTTTAACAGCCTTGACGCGCGCACGTCCACACGCGCGCGCGCACGCACAGAAGGCGGAAATGCAGCGGATGTCGGTGATGTTCGAGAGCTGCAGGATTACAGTGAGTCCATTTATAAAGTAGATATAGTTCTGCTTTACTGACACTGAGCGACTGTGTTCGTGTTTATTCGGCTTCTGTTCGGGATTATTCGTGTTTATTTATTTTTGTCCCGCTTGTGTGTGCGCGCGGTGCTGATCTGCCGCTTTATTTGCTCTATAAACGGATAATAACAGTGTTGAAAAATAAACACACTAAACATAGACACAAATGGATGTATTTAAGAACTGTAATTTATGACTAATAAACGCTTATTACAGGAGAATAAGTTCCGCTATTCGACACTCGAGGGTTTCTTCACTAAAGCGGATTACGGAAGATAAACTATAATACCGTTAAACACGATTTTATCATCATATAAACTCTAAAAGAGTCTGAACATCAGCAGTGTGTGTGTTTGATCCGGCTTTATCGAGCACCGTTATGTTTTTATTTACTAATACGACTTCCGCTTGACTGACGTTTCAGAATATCACTATGGCAACTGTATTTCCGCCAAAGTACCACAGTTTCTGTAACTTACAAAAAGTGTATTTTTACATGTAGCATTTCAATGTACCATATGTGACCCAGGACCACAAAACCAGTCATAATGGTCCATTTTTTTGAAAGCTGAATAAATAATCTTTCCATTGATGTATGGTTTGTTAGGATAGGACAATATTTGGCTGAGATACAACTATTTGAAAATCTGGAATCTGAGGGTGCAAAAAAATCTAAATATTGAGAAAATCACCTTTAAAGTTGTCCAAATGAAGTTCTTAGCAATGCATATTACTAATCAAAAATTAAGTTTTGATATATTTATGGTAGGAAATTTACAAAATATCTTCATGGAACATGATCTTTACTTAATATCCTAATGATTTTTGGCGTAAAAGATAAATTTATAATTTTGACCCATACAATGTATTGTTGGCTATTGCTACAAATATACCTGTGCTACTTAAGACTGCTTTTGTGCTCCAGGGTCACATATATATATAATATATATATATATATAATACAGATATTTGTTTCTCTGTTCAGGACTCTGTTTGTTGGGCTCTTCTGGGCTCGTGATGATGGGGAGGTACTTCTTCAGTGAGACGGACATCCAGAGCGCGTGGGATCAGGTGTTGACAGCCTTCTGGCAGAGATACCCAAACCCATACAGGTATCTGAACCACACTCAATAACAAATACAATAAAATATCCTCATCTTCAGGCCATCCAAGATGTAGATGAGTTTGTTTCTTCATCAGATTTGGAGAAATGTAGCATCACATCATTTCCTCACCAATGGATGTGAATGGGTGCCGTCAGAATGAGAGTTCAAACAGCTGATAAAAACATCACAATAATCCACAGCACTCCAGTCCATCAGTTAACATCTGGAGAAGACAAAAGCTGCGTGTTTGATCTTAAAACAGCTAAAATGCGTAAAAGGAGTTCTTTAGACAAATATAAATTATCTACATATGAATTAAATGTTAAAATGAATAAGTTGTAGGGTGCTATGAAACCCATTCAATTTTTTATTTGTTTAAATTTTTTTGGGATTCTATTTTTTCCCCCATTTATTTATTTATTTTTGTCCGGATTTAATTTTAGGACTCAAGAAGCAATTTTAACTAATTGATCTCATGAAACTTCTACACCAGTTTATTCAAGGTTTAACAAAAATAAAATTTTTAACGACTGCTTTTTCCTAAAGTCCATTTTTTCTAATTCAATTTTAGTAATCAAAAAGCATGTCTAACAAATTAAAATCATGAAATTTATACAATTTAACAAAAATGCATTAAATGTTTAACAGAAATGACATTTTCCCCAAATTCTATGTTTTCCATTATCATTTTTCTGGATTCCATTGTAATGGTTTAATTAAATTCTATTAATCAAAAAGCACATATAATCACCTGAATTTATAAATATGTAATAATTTAATACTTCATACAAATTTAACAATAATAGGGCCCTATGGAATGTTTTATTTTTTTCAGAAATTCTGTGTTGTTGTTTTTTTAAAGCTGCATGTTTGATAGAAACAAATCCATCATTAAGACGTTTTTAATTCAAATCTGAGTCCATAATCCATAATAACATTTCCTCTATTGGAAAAAGTGCATCTGCTGTTGTCTCTCACATCAAAATCCAGCCTCATATTTGTTTAGAGCTGTTTTGGCTTGTAAACGCTGCTTGATCTGTGCAGATTTCTCTCCTGATTCAGACCAGAACACTTTTACACTGGAGCAAGCGTTATTATGGATTATGGACTCATATTTGAGTTAAAAACATCTTAATGCTGGATTTGTTTCAGCTTTTGTCTTCTCCAGATGTTAACTGATGGACTGGAGTGGTGTGGATTACTTGTGGATTATTGTGATGTTTTTATCAGCTGTTTGGACTCTCATTCTGACGGCACCCATTCACTGCAGAGCATCCATTACTGAGACACTGATGCAGTGACACATTTCTCCAAATCTATACAATCAACATATCTAAATAAATGGCTTCGCTGTTGTTATTATTTGATTGTTTTGTGCACTGTATGACATTGTGAGCGTGTTTCGCTCAGCACTCATGTTCTGACGGAGGACGTACTTTTCCGCGAGGTGACGCCGGATAACCTCCTCCTGTCCCGGCGGCTCCTGACGAAGACCAGTCGTCTTCCTCGCTGGGCGGAGCGCATCTTCCCGGGAAATCTGTCGCGCTCGGTTTACGTCATCGAGGACTCTGTGGTCGACCTCGGAAACAGGAGCCTCACGACGCTGACCTGGAACGTAAATCACGCCAAACTGATGGTAAACAACAACAACACACACACTCACACACATATTAACTGTTACACTTTGTTTAGAAACATGCATTGAAGAGCAAATATTAATTGAAGTCTTAAGTAGATACTCTTATTTTAGTATGATTGATGTACTATTATAATTTTTTGTTAATGTTTTGAACTAGATTTATTTTATTTTTTTTTTTACTTTTAGATTTTTTTTTTTTACTTATTTTAATTAGATTTTGGATTTCTTATTTTTTTGTTGTTTTCATTTTAATTTTAGAGTTCTAGTTATTTTAGTTATTGTATGTTTTTGTCATTTTTATTATTTTTTATTTTTAAATGTGTCTTGTTTTTATTTTTTTATTTAGTTATTTATTTAGTTTATTTATGTATTATATTTATTTTTTTTGTTTATTTAGTTTTAGTTATTTTAGTACTTAAAAATTAGAAATATCGCCTTGGCAACTAGCTGTACTAAAATATGTTAAAAATGTTTTAAATGTTATTTTAATTATGTTATTTTATTTGTTAACATTTAAGTATCTTAAATGTTTTTATGATTTTAGTTTATTATAATAACCCTAGTGCCATAGTAGGAAAAAAAATACTATGGAAGTCAATGGTGCCCCAGAACTGCTCTGTTTCCCACGTTCTTCAGAATATCTTCCTTTGTGTTCAGCAGAATAAAGACATTCATACAGGTTTGGAACTACTTGAGGGTGAGTAAATGATGACAGAATTTTCATTTTTGGGTGAACTATCCCTTTAAGATCAACAATTTAAACATGTTTTGGGTGAAGCTGAGTTGAGCTGTTTGGGTGTGTTGAGTGTAATCGTCTTTCTTTGATCAGACCTGATTGTGGTTTGTGTGGTGTTGTGTCAGATCTGATCATCTCTACGATCTGCTGGGATGTTTTGCAGAGCTCTGCGCTCAGCTGCACACCGAACGTCTCTTTATTTCCCCACAAACCAGTGAAACACAAACCACTCAACTCAATTATGCAATCAGGGTTATTATAGCTAACTAACACTTCAACTAAAACCATAAAAAAATTGTTACTTGAAGTAAAATAAACATTAACTGAAATAAAGTAAGGTTAAGTTTTGATTTTTCATTGATGTACTAAAATAACTATAATTGAAAAAATAAACTATAAAACTATACAGACATTTTACAAAACAAAAATGAAGAAAAATGACAAATGTAAATTACTAAAGCTAACTTAATGTTTTATTACTATTTTATTTGCCAAGGCAACATTTCTCATTCTCATATCTAAAACTGAAAAAAAAAAAAAGAAATTCATAGACACGTTTCAAAAACTATTAAAAATGACAAAAAAAAACACATAATGAAATACCAAAATCTAAATTTGTTCATTTTATTGTACTACTAAAACTAAAATAAAAAAAAAAAACTATGTAGACATTAATAAAAAACTAAAGCAAAAAATAACAAAAATGATAAAGGCACACAACAAAAATACTAAAACTAAATATTTTATTTCAGCTAGATGCCAAGGCAACATTTCCTATTTTCACTTATTTTATCTTGATGAACTAATATAACTAAAACTATAACTGACATAAAAAAAACTATATAGAAATGTAAAAAATGATAATAAAAATGATCAAAAAAAAAAAAAAACACAAAAATAACTAAAACAAACTATTTTATTTCAGCTTGATTCCAAGGCAACATTTTTCATTTTCATTTAGTTTAACTTGATATACTAAAATAACTAATAAAAAATCAATAAAAAAACTATACATAGATAATATTTAATAATTTTACTAATTTAACATATTTAAAAATTCTACTATTAATAAATCGAATAAAGATAAAAACTAAAATAGTATTTTAAAGAGACCAAAATCAAAGGCTTCAAAAAAAATAAAATAAAATAAATCATGAATGGATCCCATTGTGACAAACAATAATGCTGCCTATCATAATGTGCACTAAGATGCATCTAAGTGTATGCTGTGCATCTGTGTGTGTGTGTGTGTGTGTGTGTGTGTTTTACCAGCGTGTGGTGGAGCGCTGTGTGTTTGAGGGCGAGCGGGAAAGGCCTGTTTGGACGCGGCTCACCAGAGAAGCCTGGATCTCTTCAGGAGTCTTCGGCCTCTCCAGACCCATTCAGGTAATGCGACAGCTCAGAGATTAGCAAACACACAGCAGGGATCATCGCAGTAGCGCTGTTCTCAGGATCTGGGTTTGAATCTGACCTGCGTCAAATGCCCAAACACTAAAAACAAGCAAGAGAAAAGATGATGAGACACTGGAAATGGACTTAAGCGTCAATAAGTGTTCTGTTGATATGAATAGTCAGCATTATGTTTTAATACTGTGTCTGTCATCCTGCAGGAGTTTGGTTTGGCCAGATTCAGGAGTAATCAGGCGAAAGCGATGAAGGGTTTGGAGCATGCGCTGTCCAATCTGCAGAGTAAGAGCTCCAGTTATATACACTTATATAGGGCTGTTCACATCAAGAACAAACACTAAAGAAAACATGGAGAAGAAAATGCTCAAAACTACCTACGAAAGGTCCACAAAAAGAGCTTATACTCACATGATTCAGTGCAAAATCAGACAATAAAGACTTGAGAGCTTAAAAACATTAATGCAGTGATATAGGAATGGCTATGATGTCAATCACACAGGTTTATCGGTAATTAAAGTACAGATGTTGTAATAAAATAGTTTTGTGTAGGTCAGGGTTATTATAGATTAATGAAACTAAAATCAAAACCATTAAAAAAAAATGTTTCGTTACATGAAATAAAAAAAAAAAAACATAAGTCACAATTTCTCATTTTCATTTAGTTTAACTTGTACTAAAATAACTAAAACTAAAATAAATCAAATAAACTATATAGAAATATATTAAAACTAATAAAAATGACTAAACCACACAATAAAATTACTAAAAACCTCAACTACAATTAATATGGAAAATACTGAAATATAAACTCTATAAAAATATAAATTTAAAAATATTAGTAAAAACTATAATACTATCTCAATGATACTAAAATAACACAGTTTTGTTTACTAAAACTAAAATTAAAACCATTAAAAAACAGTTTCATTACTTTAAATAAAATAAGCATTAAAATAAAATACAAAAACTTTTTTATTTCAGCTAGTTGCCAAGGCAACATTTCTCATTTGAATTGAGTTCAACTTGATGTACTAAAATAACTAAAACTAAAATAAATAAAATAAAAAACTATACAGAAATATTTTTAAAAAACATAAAAATGACAAAAACATGACAGATTACTAAAACTTCAACTAAATTTAAAATAGACAATATAAAAATAAGAGTCTAAATATTAATAAAAACTATATTAGTATCTCAACAATGCTAAAATAACACTGGTATAGGCATAGTATAAACACTATATATAAAAATATATAAAAAATATTATTTTCTGCCACTGAATAAAAATAAAAAAGTTATTTGGCTTTATGTGAGTTTGTTAACTCTTGACCTTAAGACTTGAGTGATAAGTTGTAAAGATGTGTTTCATTACTGTAAAAGAAAAACCACAGAACAGATTAAATTATCTCAGTGTTAGTTCTTCTTTCCATTGCTGTTTATCAGCATTACATCTGACAGCCTGAGAGTCTGTAGTCAAACATGCAGGACTAATTGTGGCTTCTGTAGAAGATGAAAAATAACAGAAAGTATGTTTTACAGTGATCCTGCAGTTTCGTCATGTTTTCTTCTGTGTGTCCTTCATTTCAGAAGCATCGGCCGCGTGTCCTGGAGATTCTGCTGAGAAACACAACCTGAATTCAGCCTCCAAAACCCAGAAACCTCAGCAATACATATGATCAATATCAACAAAGAGTGATTTTCATGAGCATATCAGGTCACCTCAAAAAATCTGAAGAAAATCAAACACGTTTTTTAGGAATATAACAATTTGTTTGATCAGAACATTATTTTTATGACAATTACATTTCCGCCCAATTCTCATGACTGCTATGCAAAAAGATTATTTTAACTGTGAAGTGTTTATGTATCATTGTAGCATTTGTTGTAGTTTAAATCTCACAATTCTGAGTTTATATTGCAATTCTGAGTTTAAATCTCACAATACTGAGTTTAAATTTCACAATACTGAGTTTAAATTTCACAATTCTGAGTTAAAATTTCGCAATTCTGTTTATATCTCAGTTCTGAGTTTAAATCTCGTAATACTGAGTTTAAATCTCACAATACTGAGTTTAAATTTCACAGTTCTGAGTTAAAATTTCACAGTTCTGAGTTAAAATTTCGCAATTCTGTTTATATCTCAGTTCTGAGTTTAAATCTCACAATACTGAGTTTAAATCTCACAATACTGAGTTTAAATTTCACAGTTCTGAGTTAAAATTTCGCAATTCTGTTTATATCTCAATTCTGAGTTTAAATCTCGTAATACTGAGTTTAAATCCCATGGCACTTCTCGTAAAGAGTAGGGGTGTAACCCTGGTGTCCTGGCCAAATTCCCACCACTGGCCCTTGTCAATCATGGCCTCCTAATAATCCCCATCCACTTGATTGGCTCTGTCTCTCTCTCTCCTCTCCACCTGTAGCTGGTGTGTGGTGAGCGCACTGGCGCCGTTGTCCTGTGGCTGCCGTCGCATCATCATCATCCAGGTGGATGCTGCACACTGGTGGTGGTTGAGGAGAGACCCCCCACATGATTGTAAAGCGCTTTGGGTGTACAGCAATATACATAAAAAAAAAAAAAAAGCGCTATATAAATGCATCATTCATTCATTCATTCATTCATTAAATCTCACAATACTGAGTTTAAATTTCACAGTTCTGAGTTAAAATTTCGCAATTCTGTTTATATCTCAATTCTGAGTTTAAATCTCGCAATACTGAGTTTAAATCTCACAATACTGAGTTTAAATTTCACAGTTCTGAGTTTAAATCTCGCAATTCTGAGTTTAAGGGTGTATTCACACCAGGAAAGTCCAATAGTTCACTTGCTTTGGTCCGGACCAAATAAAATGTTTTTTTGTTTGTTTTTTTTTTGGCGCGGTTCGCTTTCATTTGTTTAGTTTAAATCTCACAATACTGAGCCTAAATTTCACAATTCTGAGTTTAGATTTTTCAATTCTGAGTTTAAATCTCACAATTCTGAGTTTAGATTTTTCAATTCTGAGTTTAGATTTTTCAATTCTGAGTTTAGATTTTTCAATTCTGAGTTTAAATCTCACAAGTTTAGATTTTTCAATTCTGAGCTTAGATTTTTCAATTCTGAGTTTAGATTTTTCAATTCTGAGTTTAAATCTCACAATACTGAGTTTAAATTTCACAGTTCTGAGTTAAAATTTCGCAATTCTGTTTATATCTCAATTCTGAGTTTAAATCTTGCAATACTGAGTTTAAATCTCACAATACTGAGTTTAAATTTCACAGTTCTGAGTTTAAATCTCGCAATTCTGAGTTTAAGGGTGTATTCACACCAGGAAAGTCCAATAGTTCACTTGCTTTGGTCCGGACCAAATAAAATGTTTTTTTGTTTGTTTTTTTTTTTGGCGCGGTTCGCTTTCATTTGTTTAGTTTAAATCTCACAATACTGAGCCTAAATTTCACAATTCTGAGTTTAGATTTTTCAATTCTGAGTTTAAATCTCGCAATTCTGAGTTTAAATCTCACAATTCTGAGTTTAGATTTTTCAATTCTGAGCTTAGATTTTTCAATTCTGAGTTTAGATTTTTCAATTCTGAGTTTAAATCTCACAATACTGAGTTTAAATTTCACAGTTCTGAGTTAAAATTTCGCAATTCTGTTTATATCTCAATTCTGAGTTTAAATCTCGCAATACTGAGTTTAAATCTCACAATACTGAGTTTAAATTTCACAGTTCTGAGTTTAAATCTCGCAATTCTGAGTTTAAGGGTGTATTCACACCAGGAAAGTCCACTAGTTCACTTGCTTTGGTCCGGACCAAATAAAATGTTTTCTTGTTTGTTTTTTTTTTTGGCGCGGTTCGCTTTCATTTGTTTAGTTTAAATCTCACAATACTGAGCCTAAATTTCACAATTCTGAGTTTAGATTTTTCAATTCTGAGTTTAAATCTCGCAATTCTGAGTTTAAATCTCGCAATTCTGAGTTTAGATTTTCAATTCTGAGTTTAGATTTTTCAATTCTGAGTTTAGATTTTTCAATTCTGAGTTTTAAATCTCACAATACTGAGCCTAAATTTCACAATTCTGAGTTTAGATTTTTCAATTCTGAGTTTAAATCTCACAATTCTGAGTTTAAATCTCACAATTCTGAGTTTAGATTTTTCAATTCTGAGCTTAAATCTCAATTCTGAGTTTAGATTTTTCAATTCTGAGTTTAGATTTTTCAATTCTGAGTTTAAATCTCACAATACTGAGCCCTAAATTTCACAATTCTGAGTTTAGATTTTTCAATTCTGAGTTTAAATCTCACAATTCTGAGTTTAAATCTCACAATTCTGAGTTTAGATTTTTCAATTCTGAGTTTAAATCTCACAATACTGAGTTTAAATTTCACAATACTGAGCCTAAATTTCACAATTCTGAGTTTAGATTTTTCAATACTGAGTTTAAATCTCACAATTGGTTTTATTTCTGCCACAGAATTAAAAATAAAAAGGCGATTGCAGCTTAATCCTGACTTTTCTCCTCAGAATTGTGTTTATATCAAAAAAAAAAAAAAAAGAATTGTGATTTAGAAACTCAGAATTGAGAGAAAAAATGGCCGAATTGTGAGATAAAAGGTCGCAATTACCTTTTCGTTTTAATCTCATGGCAGAAATAAGCCTCCATAGAAATATGACCTGAACATGTTTTCATGAGATTCACTCATAAAACAAAGAACTTACCCAGAGAATCCCGCGATGTGACCTTATTTCATGGCTGCTAAGTAAAGTAACGTTAAAGCTCAGGTAAAGGTGAATGTGAAGACTGAAGATGAAGCTCGCTGTGGAGATCATGCTGTACCATATGTGTTTAGAAATTTGATTAGAAAACTCAGGGACAGATTCTTTACAATCGTTTACAATTGACACTGTTACCCCTGTGTTTCTGATGTAACGCACAGTAAATGTGCTGTCCTAGTTTATATATACAGTGCGGTCAAAAAAAAAAAAAACAGACTTTCTTCTTCCATTTAAGCTCAAGATGATCTCAAATCATACTGGAGAACAAAATCATAAGGCATTCTCACATTTCAATTAAACTATTCACTCAAAATATTATTCAGATATCATTTGTAATGAAATTAGAAATATTTTTACTAGTGGTCTCAGACTTTTGGACTTGACTGTATTAGAATTTAAAATCATAAAATACATTGCTGTATAACTTATCATTTTATCAAATCAATTATGAGTTTATATCATATAATTTGATCATATAAAATGGTCAATCACTTACAGCTGTGCTTCTTAACTGTTTTAATTAGTTTCTAGTCTAATAATATGAGAAAAAATGCACCATATAATATAATTTTGAGAATATTTTAATTTACAAGACTATGTTATTTGTTGTAATATTTGTTTTGCTCTATTCATAATATGTTTGTAATTGCATTCCTTCACAGATGCTTAATGTGAAATGTAAGGTTTTAGAATGAAGAATATTGCTGAATACGAATATTTCACTCTTCTGTAGCTGTATTAATTTTGCTTTTGCTTGAAAAGACGAGACATGGAGTCTTTAAATAAAGAAATGATGAAACTCTTACATTACAAGCAGACAATTTTAATGATACTGTGAACACAAAATGTAAAATGTTCTTCATCGCTACATTTAGTTTCTTAAAAAAAGCAATTTTTCTACTACATGATTCAATGAGTTTATATTATTTTTTGTCTTTCTACTTCAAAATGTCATGTAAATCAATGTTACTTGCCAATTCTTTGTAAATCTTTGCGAAATTTACTAGCAATTTCTAAATGAAAAACTGTTTCTATGCCATTTTTCTTTTCAAATATTTAAAGCAATTAAACAGATACAAAATCCAAGCACAATTTAGCTTTACATAGAGCCTCCAAAGTAAGAAAATAATGTGTATTATTGTATTTAAGAAATAAAACTAAATGGCCCATTCATCTTCAAATATAAAAATCCTAGAAAACAAATTAAGCATTTATTCTAACAATGTCAACTTTTTTACAAAATGTAAATCCATGGCACTAACAATATATGAAATTAAGCTAGTCATAAACATACAAAGTGAAAGCCATTAAACTCTTTAAAATGATCATAAAACAATAACCCAGTGCAGAATGTCTGAGATGTTGTTTTTGGTGTGTGTGTGTGTGTGTGTCATGTTTTATCTTTCTGCACACTTGCGTAGACAGTGGCCTCTTCAGTGTTCTTCTGTTGGGATTTTGGTTTGTGAGATTTGATGTGAACTACAGATGAGTATGTAATATCATCCTGCAGAGATAATAAACACACACGTTATGCAATTATACTTCTGCCATTTAGAATAGAAAAATTATAACTGAATGGGTGCCGTCAGAATGAGAGTCCAAACAGCTGATAAAAACATCACAATAATCCACAGCACTCCAGTCCATCAGTTAACATCTGGAGAAGACAAAAGCTGAAACAAATCCAGCATGAAGACATTTTTAACTAAAATCTGAGTCCATAATCCCATAATGACGCTTCCTCCAGTGAAAAAGTCTCTCACATCAAAATCCAGCCACATATTTGTTTAGAGCTGTTTTGGCTTGTAAACGCTGCTTGATCTGTGCAGATTTCTCTCCTGATTCAGACCAGAACACTTTTTCACTGGAGGAAGAGTTTATTATGGATTATGGACTCTGATTTTAATTAAAAATGTCTTCATTATGGATTTGTTTCAGCTTTTGTCTTCTCCAGATGTTAACTGATGGACTGGAGTGGTGTGATTATTGTGATGTTTTTATCAGCTGTTTGGGCTCTCATTCTGACGGCACCCATTCACATCCATTGGTAAACAAGTGATGGAATGACACATTTCTCCAAATCAATGAAGAAACAAACTCATCCTAATCTTGATTCTTTATGATTTCGTTTTAGTTTTGGAAATCCTGCAAGATGTGCTCACAAAACTCATTTCAAGCATTTAGACAGAAGCTTTCAAATCAAACAGTGTTAAAATCGTGAAAAACAAGAAATTAGAGAAGTATTTTCTAATCAGGGGCGTAGAATTAGGGGGGACGCCAGGGACATGTCCCTACCAATATCCAGCAACTATCAAACTGTCCCTAGCAATAATTTTGATCAAACAATTAAATAAATGTATATGTTTTTGTAATTTCGGACTCATCTGAAACGTCATTCCATTGATATTACCTAAGAAGTTAAAGTAAATACGTTAGAAAACTGTGCGCTTTCAAGAACGCAACACACTGGCAGAGTAAGAACGTAGTCGCACACTGGAGGAGAAGCGCAGCCGCGTTTAGAATAACTCACAGGTATTACACCCAGTTCAAGACAGCAGTTCACAATAGTTAATAGAAAAGTTCACTTCAGGAATTAACAAAGTTGCATCGATGAGTTTGTACAGTGTTTGACAAACAGAGCAAACGGAAAGATAAAGCGCAATCTATGGCTATTATTAGCTCCCTCCCTATGCATACGGACAGAAAAAGGTTGTGCAATCTTCCAGCCTAAGATAAAGTCATTATGAACATTAACAATAATTTGGGACAAATATAGGCTAGTGTTATATTATGGAAAACCATGTGAGTGGTGCTCTTTGGTGCGACAGGATTTGAAACAGCGTCCCACGTCACCCCGGACAGTCTTTAACTTTAACTTAATGTTGTTCAGCTGAATGTACAAAGCAAACTGTTTGCTGAAATAGAAAAACAACACTGTCATTCAGATGCCCGTGAACGTTGTGTTTGTTACTATAGCAACAGCAGAGTATTCTTTCAGAATCATCCTGAGTCCAATTAGATTAATATAAAAATAAAGTGATGCGTGATTAAGACACCCAGCACTCTGATGCTGCTGTAATGTTGTTGGTTCAAAAAAAAAAAAAAAAAATATCAAAATTGTGTAATTATTGTCTGTTAAACATAACATAAAAACTCTGTTAATGAATTATGAATTGGGGGGTTTGGGGGCTTGGGTTTATGTCCCCACCAATGTCAAAAGCAAACCTACGTCCTTGTTTCTAATATAGTATGCCTGTGCACATTTACCTGAGAAGATCTGCTCATGTCTGCCCTAGTCGAATACACAACCTCCTCCTACAGACAAACAAACAAACAAACATGCTACAAACAAACCTTTCTTCAGATAAACCGTTTTTAGAAATACATGTCCAAATTTCAACACTAACCTTTTTACAAGGTCGTTTTTTCCCTTTAATATGTGTGACACTGGAATAAGTCATATCATCCTAAAAGATAACAAGTTGTTTACCAGTTGCAACATCCAAAAGCAAATGTAACCCTGCAGCACAAAAGCAGTTTTAAGTAGCTCAGGTATATTTGTAGCAATAGCCAACAATACATTGTATGAGTCAAAATTATCCATTTTTCTTTTATGCCAAAAATCATTAGGATATTAAGTAAAAATCATGTTCCATGAAGATATTTTATAAATTTCCTACCGTAAATATATCCAAACTTAATTTCTGATTAGTAATATTCATTGCTAAGAACTTCATTTGGACAATTTTAAAGGCAATTTTCTCAGTATTTTGATTTTTTTGCACCCTCAGATTCCAGATTTTCAAATAGTTGTATCTCAACCAAATATTGTCCTATCCTAACAAACCACAAATTCAGCTTTCAGATGATGTATAAATCTCAATTTCAAAAAATTGACCCTTATGACTGGTTTTGTGGTCCGGGGTCACAAATATTGCTGTTACACATGCATTTGCCTTTATGTTGTGTTTGAGCTCATGAACTGACAGCTAAACATGTCATAACAATCTCAAAAAAGCTAGTTTTATGAAGAAAACTTTATATGCATGCAGATTTTTGCACAGACACTGACCTCAGTGGACTGAACCCTCTTGTTCAGTGCAACCGCTGCATAAGTCACGTCATTCTGTGTAGAAAATACACCACTGTCAGTAA
Organism: Spinibarbus caldwelli; assembly: GCA_039654775.1. Lineage (NCBI taxonomy): Eukaryota > Metazoa > Chordata > Actinopteri > Cypriniformes > Cyprinidae > Spinibarbus > Spinibarbus caldwelli. Next base: position 1,188,422 of record CM077261.1, read on the forward strand.
ACACACCCATTGGATTACATGAGTCACAGCAATACACAAACTGGAAAATTTCTTCATGAGGAAATGAGAGAAATGTTGTGCAAATGTGATATGTTAAAACAGAAGGAGTTAAAATTAAAAGCACTGTTACTGTCACAGCTGTTACTAACTAAATGTTATTAAAGCACTTCACAACATTTGCTCTTTTAACCCTGTAAAGCCTGGCATATGAAATAAATCTGAAAAATATTTTTGAACCTTTAGACAAAATCTAAAAAGAAATATTGGACGTTTCTTATGTTTTGTTTTAAGTTTGATCCATAAGGCTTTTATGTCTAATATAGTCTCATATAGTGAGAATATGAAGCTCAATTTCATTCACAGACTCAAACTGAGCAAATATATGCAATCTGGTGCAGAGGCTGATATTTCTAAGATGAAATTCTGCTGCTTGTAATGTAAATCAATGAGATCTTTCTAACAGTAGAGCAGATACTGACATAAAATGATCTAAATATCAGCAGTCACTCTATATCTCCAATAATATGTCTTAGTAAAATGAGACTGAAATAATCCAAACATATAATGCAATGCTGATTGAGAGATGAAGAAATAAACGCTCCTCAGAAGATGTGAGATGAAGATCATTCCTCCGCTGAGGAACAGTGAAAGTAAAGCTTCTGGAAACAAACGCTCCTCAAAAGATCCTGATGATCAGATTTGAGACTAAAACATGATTGATGGAGAATCTGCTTCAGTCCAGTAAGTGTTCATCTGGAAATATGACTGCAGTTATTCTGACGCTTACTTGAGAAAAATCAGTCAAGATTTGACACGAGAAGCAGCAGCTGAAGCTGGACGTTTGTACAATTACACTAAAAGAGCTTTGACTGAATAAAAAACTCTAAACTATCAATCAGACAACAGAAGACATGGAGGAGATTGAGTGAGACAGCAGAGTTTGATCATTTAGAGCCTTAAAAATATAATACAGTTGCTTTATAGAGTTTAAGTACCTGTTGCTGTTTTTCTGCTGGTTTTCTTTCTTTAATCTGCATCACGGTGGAGTATGTCACCTCATCCTGCAAACACAAACATCACTTTATCTGTATTTCATTCATGAATAGCGTATCATAATATAGTTATGAACAGTTCACCTCATCATTTGCTCTCTGGATCTCTTGGCTTCCTCTGCGTCCTTTTTTAGCTGTAAGATAATAATGATTTCAGTTAAACTCAAATTTCTAGTTTTGCTTTTCTTCTGTTTTTTAGTAATAGTGCACAGTTCACAATTGTTGCAGTGTTGAGCTGGTCGTGTGTTATCAAACCTCCTGTAAATCTCCAGTAGATGCATCCAGCCACTAGCAGCAGCATCAGAAAGACCAGAAATATCAGATAGTATTGATATTCAAAAGGTCTTATATCAGCAGAATCTGAGAACACACAAAAAAAGTCATTTCACCTTCATGAATGTACTCATTTATGTAAAAGAGGTCATGAACTGCCTTTGTTTTTTATTTTGTACTGTTCTCTGAGGTCCACTTATAATATTATCAAGATATTTACATCAAAAACCATCATAATTTAGAAGTAATAGGCTATTTTCTGTTCTGTTTGTAACCCCCCTCATCAGAACGCTCTGTTTGAATAGGCGTGGCTGATTGTAGACTCTGAAGTAAGTGCTATGATTGGCTAACAGTTGTGTATGTTTGACAGCGTACATTCCTCATAGATGGACACTGTTGTGATTTAGCTCAAAAATGCATAAATAACTCAATACATATCAAATGATCTGTAAGAAGAGACAAAGCAATAGTGATCATGTAATAAAAACAGTTACTCACACTTGTGTTGCGACATTACTGTCAGATCCAATATAGTCGCACAGCATCATCTTTTAGTTTCAATCTTTCTGAAAAACCCGCAACGAATTGAGCCATGTTTGTAAACGAATCCGTGGTAAAAATGAAGTGAACAAAGGACCAAGTTCTTATTGATGCACTCTGGATCTTCATTAAAAATAAAGTTCATCTGCTCTTTCCTAACTTTGGGATCAGAAGGAAGGCAATGCAAACACTGTTTTTCCACTACCGGGCACTGCACAGCATTTTGTTGTCTTCAGAGCATCTTTATTGTTTGGTTTCTGCATAAACCTGCACGTTCGCCTCTCTGGTAAACACTACATGTGAGAATTGGTTGGCGGGGCTAAACAGGCAGTGCTGTAGAATCGGTGGGTGGGGCTAAACAGGCAGTGATGTAGAATTGATGGGCGGGGCTAAATAGGCAGTGCTGTAGAATCGGTGGGTGGGGCTAAACAGGCAGTGCTGTAGAACCGGTGGGTGGGGCTAAACAGGCAGTGATGTAGAATCGATGGGCGGGGCTAAACAGGCAGTGATGTAGAACCGGTGGGCGGGGCTAAACAGGCAATGCTGTAGAATCGATGGGCGGGGCTAAACAGGCAGTGATGTAGAATCGATGGGCGGAGCTAAACAGGCAATGCTGTAGAACCGGTGGGTGGGGCTAAACAGGCAGCGATGTAGAGTCAGTGGGCGGGGCTAAACAGGCAGCGATGCAGAATCGGTGGGCGGGGCTAATCAGGCAGCGATACAGAGTCGGTGGGCGGAGCTAAATGAGCAGCGATGTACAATCGGTGAGCGGGGCTAATCAGGCAGTGATGTAGAAGCAGGTGTTTATCCACACTATTACATCATAGCGTAGAACATTCCACAAGCTGTTGTTTTGGCAGACTGCCTTCAATATAAGCTGTTTTTAGACTTTTAGACTAGGCTCAGCACCCGCCTACTTCCACTCACTATTACGAATCTACACCCCCTCCAGAAGTCTGAGATCTGCTAGTGAGCGACGCCTCGTGGTACCATCACAGAGAGGCTCAAAATCACTCTCCAGAACATTCTCATTCACCGCTCCTGGCTGGTGGAATGATCTTCCCACCCCTATCCGGAATGCTGGATCCCTACCAATCTTTAAGCAACAACTGAAAACTCATCTCTTTCAGCACTACTTGACTTCATCCTAAAAAAAAAAAAAAAAAAAAAAAAAAAATTCTTTCTCTTTATTTATTCCTTTCCTTTCTAGCTTGTACTTATTTGAACAATGCCTGAGACTTGTTGTTACGAGCACTTCCTCTGTCTGATTGCCTCTTCAAGACGAATCGCTTTATGTATTCCCCAATTGTAAGTCGCTTTGGATAAAAGCGTCTGCTAAATGACTAAATGTAAATGTAAATGTAATGGCAAAGTTTTGAGTTCTGAAACTTACAGGATGTTTTTATAGTACAATGGCCTCTTATATGTCAAAAGATCAAGAGAATTTTGATTTCTCAGTTCATGACCCCTTTAACAGAATCTCAAATGTTTTACTTAGTGTCTCAATGTAACACTGTCACATATTTGTATGAAATAATTTCAGTTTCATCTGAAACCAGTCTGAGGTGTTTTTACCTGTAATTGTGAGATTCACGTGTCTGGATTGTTTCCCATTGACTGAACACACATACAGTCCTCCGTCAGCCTCGGTCAGGTTTGAGATCTGTAAGGAGAGATTATGAGGAGAATCTCTGATCATCTGGAATCGGCCGTTGATCTCGTCAGAGTCTGAAACCAGCGTCTCATTCACAGCTGCTCGCTTCCATTCAAAGCGCTCTGGCTTGATTCTGGGATCTTCACAGGAACATGGAAGAATCACGGATTCTCCAGCATATGAGCTCTTGGTGATGTGATGTTTGGATAAAACACAGCCTGCAGGACGACAGAGAAACTCAAGAAACATTGACAAAAACATGCTGCTCATTTAGTGAGCAAACCATTCACCAGAATCTGAATCATTGAGTGATTGAGTTGATTTAACCACAACAGTTTCACCTTTAACGATGAGTCTGGTATCAGTGGATATTTTGTTGTTAACTGAGCATCTGTAAGTGCCCTGGTCGTCTTCAGTCAGATTGGAGATCAACAGAGACAGATTTGATGGACTCGTCTTATGAAACATGTAGACTCTGTCTTTGTACTGTGGAGTTTCACTGGACACTTCAGTCCCATTGGACTCTACATGGGTCCATCTGAAGTCTTCAGGTTTGGTGTTTGGGTCATCACATGAGCAGGACAGAAGCACAGAATCTCCCGTGTACTTCATTTTAGGTTCCTGTTCAGTCTCTGATAGTGTGCATCCTATAGGTACATACAGTGTGAAACCTTTGAGTTATGGATACTTTTCTTCTGCAGGACAGTCTGAATTACTGAATTCAGAAGGAAAGAGAAGCAGTTTTGCAGGATGGATGTGTAGCTTAACACCTTTAACCATTTAGATATTTTACACATGGAACTTTGAAAAACTATAATAGTGCAAAGTGCATATATGACCCTGGATCACAAAAGCAGTCGTCAGTAGCACAGGTATATTTGTAGCAATAGCCAAAAATACACTGTATGGGTCAAAATGATTGGTTTTTCTTTTATGCCAAAAATCATTAGGGTATTAAGTAAAGATCATGTTCCATGAAGATATTTTGTAAAATATCCTACCGTAAATATATCAAAACTTTATTTTTGTTTAGTAATGTGCATTGCTAAGAACTTCATTTGGACAACTTTAGATTTTCAAATAGTTGTATCTCGACCAAATATTGTCCTATCCTAACAAACCATACATGGAAAGCTTATTTATTCAGCTTTCAGATGATGCACAAATCTCAATTTAAAAAAAAAAAGACCCTTATGACTGGTTTTGTGCTCCATGGTCACATAATAAAGTATAAAATAGTACATAGCTAACAATATTTTGCTAATTATTACTCAATTATTAATAAAACGTATTTTTCCCTTAAATGCTCTTTGAAAATCCTTTTTTTTTTTTTTTTAATATGTTTTCTTGGTTATGTGACTGTTAAGGGAATGTACCATTTTATTATTAAGATTATGGGAGCACTATTTATTTTTTATTTTTTTTTAATGTCCTGAAACAAGAAGTAACATTTAAAAACAAACCAAATTGTTTCAGAAAAAAGCATTCCACGAACAACATATAAATAACATTTATATGTTAACATTTTTGAGAACATTGTAAAAGACCAGATCGGTTTCTTTTAAGTAAACTAAAACTAAACCCATAACAAAAAAAGAAGGAAAAGATTAACAAGAAGGTAAACTTTAAATTTTGGTATGAACCCACATTTCCGGCTGACAAAATGTGGCTCATAGAACTAAAAATATCACTCTGTTAGAATGTTCAACAGCGAAGATTAATAATGCTAAAAACAAGGCATGGTCAGAATGTATTGAGAAACTTTCTTATATAACTCAATAGACCAAATACAGTGAAACATAAATCGGAGCAGTTGGTGTGCACAGATGTGGTATGTCACACCTATAGCTTTTCTTTTAATGCAAACTCAGGTTTATATATTGTATGCCCAGTATGTTGGCTTTGTTCTGCAATAAATAAACAACCAAAATTAAATGAATTAAGCTACAGTGCATCTCGGTTCAAGCTAAATCACTTGAAAATGTGAGAATTCTTCATTCTGTACCTTTAACAGTGAGACTGAAGCTCTTGTGTTGATTCTCATTACTCCAGCATGAATACAGTCCGTCATCTTTCTCAGTCAGGTTAGAGATCAGCAGAGAGAGATTTCCTGAACTTATATCAAACATATGAAATCTGCCCTGATAGAGTTGGGGGAGTTCAGTGGGTTTAATGGTCAGGTTTATTTCTCTGTAGTTTGGTAATTTCCATCTGAACTCTGAATCTGGTTTACTATTGCCGGTACATTTGACCAAACAGGGCAGAAACACAGATTCCCCTGAATATCTGCTGATCTCCACTGAACTTTCATTCCCTGATATAGAACAACCTGCAAACACAAAACAGAACCTTATATCATATATATATATATATATATATATATATATATATATATATAGATATAGATATAGATATAGATATACTGTATCTGACATTACAAAACAATAAAAAATACTTTGTTGGGTTAATTAAAAATATATACGCTGCATTCACTTGAACACACCAGCAGTCTTCAAAACTTGTGATATGTACATGAACGTGATATGAAAAAGTAATAAAAGTAAGTAAAAAAGTAAGAACACACACACACACCCACACACACACACTAACACACAAATGACTTCAAAAGTAACAGACATACAATAAAACATTTTGATTTTAAGGCAAGACTAAAAAAAAAAAAAAAAAAAAAAAAAAAAGATAAATAAATAAAATAAAAATGAATAAATAAATAGATCTCCCACTTTCCAGTTGATTGATTAAATTAAGAATTGCAAACTTTTTTGTATTCTAAGTTTTCTGAAACGTTATATTTAAATATGCAAATGGGTCATTAAATATGCACTAATATACACACATTTCCAGAACATAAATCTGAATATTCAATAGAGCCAGGTTCAAAATTGATATTTGATTTTGTTGATATATTAGAATAAAAGCTTTTACAGAGGCGATTTTAGATTTCTCTTTTTACCACTCCATAAACCAGAAAGTACCGTCAACAGACAATCTTGTCTTGCCTTGGGTGGTTTCATGATTGGTTTGCATGTATTATTGTGAAATCAAACATTCCTCACCTTCAATTATTAATTGAATATAGCTCTTTGTGTCAGATTCTGTGTTTTTACACCGATATGGTCTTGAATCACCTAAAGTCAGTCGAGTGATGGACAGTGAGAGATTCCCGTGAATCTGAACTCTGTCTTTGTATTGCTGACCCTTAATGGTGTCCGCTGGAAACAATGAGTATTCAGGAGTGTAAGTCTGAGGATCTAAGATCCACCACTGGACGTCTGTACGCAGAGAGTTGATATCACTGCAGGGCAGCAGCACAGACTCTCCTGGAGAACAGCTGATAATACTTGATGACACTACTGCACAGCCTACAAAGACACAAAAACACAGAAAACCTTAAAACCGAAATCGAAATACTTACTTGAGAAGCAAAGTTAGAACTTATACTGAGTTATACTGAGTTATCTGAAATATATATCAAAATTAATGCTGGCCACACACCAGACGATTTTTAAATTCTAAGCGATTTTAAAACCATGGGAGACCACAGACATGAAGACAGTTTCATCTGATTTTCAGCGTTATAATCCTCTGAACGCACACACTAGACGATTCCACCAGACTGTGAGAACACACACTGGTTGATTGCAGGAACGATTTCACAGTGACACAAGAGAATAATTGGCGTTGTCAGCTGGCTCTCTGGTGTGCGTTCTGTTTCACAGTGAAAAACAATGTATAAAAAAAGAATATGGGTGATGTTATTTCTCAGTACTCTGCTTTTGTGGCATGTTTGCAGCTGCCAGGTTTCAGCTATAGAAGCACGCAGCATCATCTCATTGGCTATAGGGGGTATCACATCAAAAGCAGCCCGATCAAGAGTCTTGAATTGGGCCACACCCTCTGATCGTTCAGGAGTGCAAATCGGGCTTAAAATCAGCCTTAAAATCATCTAGTATGCGGCCAGCCTTAGTGAGTTTATGCTTTAATCAAGTTTTTTCCCAATGCCTTAATCAAACTACATCAACTAACTCTTTAGTTTTACATCTTTAGATTAACAGGGTTTCTGCAGGTTTGATGAAGGTAAATTTAAGACTTTTAAGACCAAGTAACGAAAATGTAAGTCATAAATTGACGAAAACACAAAACATAATTATGTTCTCTAAATGTAAATGTCTAATTACCAACAGTCTGAAAATACGATTTCCAACTAATCTCCATTCATTTTTAATTAATCTTATGTAAAGAGTATTGATTAACTAGAATATGGAAACTTTTAATGTATCTTCTGAAAACACAGCAAAAGTGCTGTTCAGCATCGGTATTTTTGTCTTGTTTTCCAGTGCAAATGTCTAAAGATTCTTAAATCAAGACACATTTACATGAGGAGTAAAGTTACATAACAGAGGAAGTTGAATTTTATGTGAAATTGATCAAAATTAAGTGAGTTTATTTAGTCGTGACGTATTGTCAAGTACGGTGACCCATACTCGAAATTGGTGCTCTGCATTTAACCCATCCAAGTGCACACACACAGCTGTGAATAGTGAACAAACACGCCCACACACACACACACACACACTGTGAACACACATCCGGAGCAGTGGGCAGCCATTGCTCCAGCGCCCGGGGAGCAATTGGGGGTTCGGTGCCTTGCTCAAGGGCACCTCAGTCATGGTATCGAAGGCAGAGAGAGTGCTGTTCATTCACAATCCCCACCTTCAATTCCTGCCGGTGCAAGAATCGAACCGGCAACCTTCAGGTTACAAGCCTAACTCTCTAACCATTAGGCCACGACTTCCCCCTTTATGATTAAAACAAGAAGAAATATCTGTCAATGAGGTCAGAAAAATCAACTTTTTTATAAAAAGCAAGTTTTTATATCTACTGACAGATGAGTTCTTGTTTTAAACAAACTCACTTCATTTTGTTAAATTTTTCAGAAAACAAGACTGTCTTCATTTTTCATCTCAAGTCTTGATTTAAGGATGTTTAGTTATTTGAACTGGAAACAACAAAAATACTTAAGATATTTATCCTTTGCAGTGCAAAACATTATGAATTTATGAATTTAAGACTTTCTGCTCTGATTTAAGACCTTTTAAGGCATTCATTTGTGGAGGGGTGGATTAAGACTTTTTAAGACCCGCTAAATCTGATTAAATGAAACATCCATGTTTTAAAACAAACTTTTCATATTTATGATGTTAATGAACAACCTAATGATTAGACAATTTATCAGCTAATATTTGGCCATTTTCTGATTATCAGTTAGTTTCTATTCCCATTGGCCGATGAACCGTAGTCATATTTCAATTGTTTAACTCAATAATCTTACGTACATAAATATAACATGAATTGTCACCGTCTCCAATTGCTACACTTCATTCTAGCAGTAAATCGATGGAAAACTTGAAAAAAAAGAGGAAAAGTGCCACAGAAACGTGTTTCATTGTCTGATGTAAATCAGTGTCTGAACTCACTCATACTGTCGTTCAGTCGTACCTGTTGTGAACTGAAGTCCAGAGCAGAGCAGAAAAACACACAAGCACATCACATCTGAAGCCATGACTCTGCGCATCTCTCTGTCTCTTCTTCCTCTCTGTTCACTTGTCTTTTGGAAAGAAAAAGGGAAGTATAAGAAGTGTTTCTATTTACGCCATAGTCACCACATCCTGAAAAGTACTGCCTCTCTGTTAAAAATGCTGCCTGGAGAAAGAGTCTTAGAGTCTTAGAGATTTTATTTTATGTGTCCATAATATGCGCCACTGTTTTTGTACATGTATCATTATGAAAAGGTTTACTGAAATATACCATTAACATGAAGCTTTTAACGACATCTGACAAACCAATTAATCTTCTGTAATATTCAATAAGACTACATTTTCTGAGTTTCTGTCACTGTCTGAAACTCAGTCTCTCCTGCTCCTCCAGACATTCATCCACCTAAAAAATGAGACAGAAAACAGGACTGTATTATATCTTTAATAAAATAATCAATTCACATTATCACATTAGTTTTCGTTTACTAAGGTACTCTTTCAAATCTCTTAAAATACATACTAATATATGTAACAAACAAACAAACAAAAAAAACCTTTATTTGAGACTGAGGCAATAATCAATGTTTTTAAATGATTACATATTTTGTAACTCTCTGGCATATGGGTGAAAACACCCATCCTGAATAATGCTTGAGCTTAACAGAGCTAAACATGTCATATTCTCAACACGTTTTTAGAAATAAGAAAACATTACTATATGCATGTATATCAAAGATTGTTCAGTGCATATACTGCATAACATCATTTTGTGTAGGAATTGGATTACATGAGTCACTACAAACAGAAATCCACAAACTGGAAATGAATTAGATTGTAGTTTCAGTGTTGTTATACTGAATGACAAAATGACAAAGAGTCCGTAATATATAATTATTATTATTTTTTATAAGTTTCAACAGTCTGAGATCACTAATAAAAAATGATTTCATTTTTTTAGTTACAAACAATATTATCAGCATATACAATATTACCAACAAAAAATAAAACCATAAAAATATATATTTTATTTGAAATAAAGTACATTTTTACTGAAACAAAATGTAAAAAACCTTTAAACTTATTTTATTTCAGCAAGTTGCCAAGGCAGCATTTTTTTTTAAAGGGATCATATGATGCGATTTCAAGTTTTCCTTTCTCTTTGGAGTGTTACAAGCTGTTCGTGCATAGATAAGATCCCTGAAGTTGCAAAGACTAAAGTCTCAAAACCAAAGAAATATTCTTTATAAAAGTTAAGATTCAACCACGCCCTCCTAAAACGGCTCATTCAAACACGCCCCCACACGTCTACGTCACGGTGTGGGGAGATTTGCAAAACACCGCCCAAATGTTAACGCAAAGAAAGAAGGCGGGACTTTTATTCGTTGTAGTGTTGTTGCTGCCGGGGGCGCCATGTCCTGGAGACGCTGTGTCTCGTTGTGAAAGCGAAAGTACTTTGTTTGGGCTTCCAAAAGAGGACACAACTAGAAATCAGTGGTTAAGTTGTATTTACAACACTTTTCCAGAACAGTTCAACCCAAATATTCGAGTGTGTGCAGCACATTTTAATGGAGGACTATTTCCTGAAGCTGGGAGTAGCTGCCAGCTGTGCTCAAAGACTGTTTCTATAAAGTGGGGCAATTCCAACTTTGCAAGGACAGTCTGGCGCTTCTGACTCACAGCCTGTAAGTATGTTTTCATATTTAAAGAATTTGTCAAGAAATTAAAGTATTCAAGTTTTGAGCAGTGTAGAATAGCGCTTGTTGTTTGTCATTTCTCCGATCACAAATGCAGACATGGTAATGTTTACGTGGCACGATGCAACACAATGCGTAAAAAGACTGTGTAAGTCATTATAATCAGTAATTATGTCCCCACTAGATGCAACAAATGCCTCGTTTGTTATGGGTTTTATTGTTTTTGTGCCGTCGCGCCGGGACACGGCATCACAATACGGTAAGGGGCATAACATTTCCGTCTCACGCTTGAGGTATTCGGCCAATCACAACGCACTGGATAGCTGGCCAATCAGAGCACACCTCGCTTCTCAGAAATTTGTAAAAATTTGTAAATTTGTAAAACATTTCAGAAAGGCGGGGCATAGAGGAGCAACAATAATGTACAGTATGTGGAAAATAATGTGTTTTTTTAACCTTAAACCGCATAAACACATTGCATTACACCAAATATACAAAATTATGTTCTTTTTAGCAACGTCATAAGACCCCTTTAAATTAATAAAGTTGATGAACTAAAATAACTCAAACTACAGTAATAATTCATTAAAAAACTATATAGACATTTAAAGAAAACAAAAAATAATAATAATAATAATAATAATTAATAATGACAAAACCACAAAAATACTAAAACTTTAACTAAAAATAAAAACAGAAAATATAAAAATTAAAACATTCAAAACATTAATAAAATCTATAATAGTATCTTAAAGGTGCGATATGTAATATTGACTTTCTAGTGGTTGAAATGGGTACTGCGGTCCAAATTCTAAATATTGGAGAGAGTTGTTTCTCCCGCCTCCTCCACCTCAGACTTGATGCTCCTGGGGGTTGCCAGATTGAGAACACAAAGCAGAAACGAGCACAATTGACAATGTAAGGCAAGCCTTATTCTGTGAGTGAGTTGATTTATCCGTGGTTTAATATGCATTTTTTTGTTGTCGTAAAGATATAATAATTTAGTAAATACCCAGTAAGCATAAGAAGAATTAAAAAATATCATTAATTTATGATACAGCAATTGGGAATCATTACGATAGAAAAACAATATGTGTGTTTGTATAGATACAGGGAAGGTCCAAGTGATTTTTTCCATAGAAAATAAAATGTGCATATTAGTATCGCCGTCTACACAAGATAAAAACACACATTCTCAACACACACACACACACGCACACACACACAGCACATAGTGAGTACAATTGACTAAATAAGTAGATGAGATCAAGTTGTACAAAAACTAAAGAAAGGGGAGAAAGCAATATTCAAGTGCCTTGTCTGTGTTCTTGCTTGGTGGAGTCGCGCAAGGTAGAGTCGATCGTCTTTACACTCGTCGGTCTTCACACGAGGAGGGCTTCACACATTTATGTACATCCGTTGTCTTTATACTGTGGTTTTTATTTATTGCACTGTTTTGTACTGTGTTACATTACTGTGTATAATGTATATTATGTATGTATAGCATAGCCATTAGTGTATAAAACTTGTGTACAGATTTGTATATGGGCGTTTGTTTATTCGTAGGCATCTGGAGGTTGTTTCACCAGAGTTTCATTGTACATGTACAATCACAATAAAGAACTTACTTAATAATATACTTGTCAAGGCCACGCAATGTAAAGTTGTGGCCTCGAGATCCTATGCTTTTCTTGTGGCCATGAGTTTAATGCATAAACAAACCCAGAAAAGTGATTTTGTGCTTTATATTACTCCTCACTCTCTTATGTGTTCAAGTAATCCTGGAAAGTTCATTTTATGAGTTTGGAAGACATAAATAAGATGTCATTTGTTCATAGCAAGATTACATACCTGTATTAAAAGCATTGAGACTAAAATGCATATTTCATGTCCATTTTTTTATTAAATTTTCAGCTGTGACTTTTATCTGTGCTTTCAGGATTCTCAGGATTTGGAGACGTCAGCAAACCGATTTATCTGATCTATGTGATGCTGCTGCTAGTGTTCGCAACAGCTGGATGCATCTACTGGATATTTACAACAGGTATGAATGTACACACTGTGCAATGGTGCATTGATGATTGCAGTGATGGCTGTTTAAGAAAAAGCAAAATTAGAATGAATATCTGGAGTCATTCCTATTTTATAGCAAGGAAAGAAAGGAGAGGAAGCCAACTGATCCAGAGCACAGATGATGAGGTAAACTATACATGATTGCACTGTTCATGACTGACATTGAACATATTTATACAGGTATACAGATTATGAGTGGGAGAGTGTAATTGTGTAACGTGTGTGTGTATGTGTGTGTGTGTGTGTGTGTGTGTGTGTGTGTTTGTAATCTCTGCAGGATGATACATACACATCTGTAGTCTACAGTTCATTTTACAGACCAAAAGTCTCTACAGATGAACACTGAAGAGGCCGCCGTCTACACAAGATAAAAACACACATTCTCAACACACACACACACACACACACACACTCACACACAGCACATAGTGAAATGCACAAATCTCTACTATTACTACTAACACTTGGAAAGCATGCACTGTACGTTGGAGGCAGGCCAATCCTAACAATCTACGGCCTGTCCCTCTGTCCTCTACTACTTTACTCTCTATTCCAATTGGTCTCTGGAACTGCCAGTCTGCTGTAAACAAAGCAGACTTTATTCCTTCTATTGCTACTCATTCTGGGCTCAACCTCATGGCCCTAACTGAGACTTGGATCAAACCTGAGGACACTGCCACTCCTGCAGCCCTCTCCACTAATTTCACTTTTTCCCACACCCCTCGCACGGTCGGGAGGGGTGGAGGTACGGGTCTCCTTATTTCAAATGAATGGAAATTTGATCTTCTACCATCTCTTACAGGCAACAGTTCATTTGAATCTCATGCAATTACTATTACCTACCGTGTTAAAATCCACTTTGTAGTTGTGTATCGTCCCCAAGGTCAACTGGGTAACTTCTTGGAGGAGTTGGATGTATTACTGTCAAACTTTCCTGAAGATGGTACTCCTCTGGTACTGCTCGGTGACTTCAGCATCCACCTAGAAATACCCCAGGCTGCTGACTTCAACACTCTTCTCACTTCATTTGACCTCAAACGAGTGTCTACTATGGCTACTAACAAATCAGGTAACCAACTGGACCTCATCTACACACGCTACTGCTCCACTGACAACACATTAGTTACTCTACTGCACACCTCAGACCACTTCCTCATCACTTCTAACCTCACACTAACTCCTGACACAGCACACACTCCTCCGCAGTTCACCTTTCGCCGTAACCTATGCTCACTCTCTCCCTCTTGCCTATCCTCAATGGTTTCATCCGCACTTCCTTCACCCTCTCAGTTTTCAGCACTTGACACAAACAGTGCTACTGACACTCTTTTCTCCACTCTAAAATCTTGCTTAGACAACTTTTGCCCCCTTCCATCCAGACCAGCACGCACTACCCCCTCTGCTCCCTGGCTGTCCGATGTTCTCCGTGAACATCGCACTAAACTAAGGGCTGCAGAGAGGAAGTGGCACAAATCAAAAAACATTACTTACCTTAATGCATATCAGTCACTGCTCTCTTCCTTCTCTGCAAATGTCTCCACTGCTAAAACGACATACTTCCACAACAAAATTAAAAACTGTTCTGACTCTCGCACACTTTTCAAAACTTTATCTTCTCTTCTTTGTCCTCCTCCCCCTCCCCCTTCATCAACTCTTACAGCTGATGACTTTGCAATTTTCTTCACAAATAAAACAACCATCAGTGACCAATTCCTCACACCACTAACTAATGATAACTTCATAACGACAAATACACACTCTCTCATCTCCTTCTCTCCTCTCTCGGAGACGGAAGTTTCCAAACTCATCCTTTCCAATCATCCCACTACTTGTCCACTAGATCCTATCCCCACTCACCTCCTTCAGGCATTCATTTCTTCTTCAGTCATACCTGCGCTTACTCACATTATCAACACCTCTCTTCACAATGGTACATTTCCCATAGCATTTAAGCAGGCTCGGGTAACCCCACTGCTTAAAAAACCCTCTCTAAATCCAGCACTTTTAGAAAACTACAGACCGGTATCCCTTCTTCCATTCATTGCAAAGACACTTGAGCGAGTTGTGTTCAACCAACTCTCTTCGTTTCTTGCACAGAACAATCTTCTGGACAACAACCAATCTGGCTTCAGAAGCGGCCACTCTACCGAGACTGCCCTACTCTCGATTACAGAGGCCCTGAGACTGGCAAGAGCGGCTTCCAAATCCTCTGTACTCATCTTTCTGGACCTGTCTGCTGCTTTTGACACAGTTAACCACCAGATCCTCCTGTCCACCCTCAGAAAGATGGGCATCTCAGGAACCGCGCTCCTGTTGTTCGAGTCTTACCTCTCAAATAGGTCCTTCAGGGTGTCTTGGAGGGGTGAGGTTTCGAAGTCACAACTTCTTGCTACTGGAGTTCCTCAAGGCTCAGTGCTTGGACCAATTCTCTTCTCTATTTACATGTCGTCATTAGGATCGGTCATTCAGAAGCATGGCTTTTCTTATCACTGCTATGCTGATGACACTCAACTCTACTTCTCATTCCAACCAGATGATCCGACGGTAGCTGCTCGCATTGCAGCCTGTCTGAGAGACATTTCTAGCTGGATGAAGGATCATCACCTTCAGCTCAACCTTGCTAAGACAGAACTGCTCGTGGTCTCAGCCAACCCATCACTTGATTGCTTGATTGCTTCTATTGTGCTCATTTGTACGTCGCTTTGGATAAAAGCGTCTGCTAAATGATTAAATGTAAATGTAAATGTAAATGTAAAAATTGTGTGCAATGAAGTAGGAAGTGCTGAGGTAGGTAGTTGTCATATTACACTGTGGTAAACACAACTTTACACAATGAAATATTGCACAGTAAAGAACTGCACAAGAGATAATATGGAAGAGGTGGTTGAGGTTTCTACAGTAGGTTCATGTTGAAAGCGGGTTGTTCAGTAGAGGAACTGCTCAATGGTAGAAGCTGTTTTGTGGGCACACAGTGTCCTGTATCATTTGCTAGACCGCAAACATGTTGTGACCTGGATGCAAGGGGTCTTAATGATGGCTTTGGCCTTCTGGGTGCAGCGTACAGTATAAATGTCCTCCAGACTGGCGAGTTGAGAGCTGGTGATCCTCTCTGCTGTTTTTATAATGCGCTGGAGCAGTGGTTCTCAAAGTGTGGGGGCAATCCACAGAAAAAGAAAAGAAGAAATAAAACAGTAAACAGCCAACGGACATTGAAGTGGAGATGGAATGGTTTGTGAAAGGAAGAGAAAAGCCATAGATGAAGTTGCACAGACCCAGGCAGGTGCTGGTCGTTGAAAAGCTAAATGCAGAAAATATGATTCAGCTTCACTGTTAATGTCACTGGCGATGAGGAAAGGCCTGTGTGTCTCCTATGCCTTAAAACACTGGCAGCGTAAATTAGGAAGACACATTGAGAACATGCTTCCGAATTATGTTCAAAAGCCACTTGAGTTTTTCAAAAGAAAACTTAATCAATATCATGCGCGGCAAACTCGTTTAGTAAAAAGCCACTTCAGCAACAGTGAAAACGCAACTTGTAAAACTGCCTATTGCGTTGCACAATGCAAGAAATCTCACATGAATGCAGAAGAGTTGATTCTTCCCGCTGCCATAGATGGTGTCAGTTACACTTGATGAGGCTAGTGTCATGAAATTAAAGACTATCCTAGTGTCTAACGACACCATATCAAGACGATTTCACGATATTGCAAATGATGAGGAACAGCTCATTGAGAAAATTAGAGGAAAGCGTTTTGTGCTTCAAGTCAACGAGGCCACTGATAGCAACGAGGACAGTTTGGACAGAAGAAGTTTTGCAGTCAAACTTGTAGAGGGAGAAGAGAAGTGGGCTCAGCACATAGCCCTGCGGGTACTCCTGTGTTCAGTATGATGGAGGGTGAGACATGCTTTTCCATGCGCACAGTCTGCGGTCTACAGGTGAGGAAGTCATGCACCCAGTTGTGTACTGAGGCCAAGGTGGTTCCATTTTTTGACCAGGTTATGGGAGGATGGTGTTGAAAGTGGAGCTATAATCAATAAATAGCATCTGCACATATGTGTCTCACTGATCTGTGTGTGTTAGGGCCTCACATCCACACATACCATCACAGGGAGGTGTTAAACAGGTCAGTAAATACTGCCTTGCACTGGTTGATGTGGTTCAGATGTGTCTAATCTAATAGGCTTTTCACACTGCGCTTAACCCTGGGTTATCGTCGTTCTAAACACCGCTTTTAACCCCGGGTAAAGACACGTTTCTGCTCTGGAGCAGGGTTAGCACCGCAATAGACAGCCAATCAGAAATTGAGCAGTGAGGCTCATGTCACGTCAGTAACAGGAAACGTGTGTCGTGTAAACAGCAGCCGGTGAGAGAAAAGTAAGAATTGTCAAAAGACGGAAAGCGTGTGAACTGGAGTGTTGAGGAGACGGTATTATTCTTACTCTACTGTACAAGTAAACACTAACGTTAGTCTCGCCACACTTAAAATAAATTCTGTGCTTAGCGTCTGCCGTTGCTAAGTAACCATGACCTGCGCTCTTCATGAAGATATGGAAGTTTCAGCAAAGGATAAATAAATGGATTTCCAGCACTAAATTGCTTGCAGTAGCTCTGCTACTAAATTTATTTAAAAATGGCTATCCCTGTACAGCTTTGATCAGTTGTTCCTCCATCTTCGCTGAGCTAAAGACATATGGAGCGACTTTGTTTTTAATAACTGGCAAGACACGGGAAAAGCCGTGTAAACAGGTTGCCTGCTGTTCGTCAAATCAGTGACAGTGACACTGCAAATATGCAAATAAGAACATTAACCCGGGGTTTAGGAATGTACAGTGTGAAACGTCTGTTAATGAATACCCAGGATTAACAGTTAACCCAAGGTATAGTATGAGCAGTGTGAAACGTGATTACAGAAAACCCAGGATTCCGTTTATCCGGGGTTTAGGATGACCCAGGGTTAACAATTTCAAGTGTGAAAAGCCCTTAAGTGAATCTAAGTGAACCAAACATGTCCCTTCCCAGTCACCGTACTACAGAGTATGTAGAGTCATTGGAACATTTATTTTATAGACATAGGCTAAATGAACACATAAACATTTCTATAAGAGTCCTGCTGTATTTCAGGCATATTTATAACTAAAAGTGTTGCATTATGCATTAAATTTTATTTTTTGTTTCTGCTGGGTTTCTTCTGGTATTCTATTCATGCAAATGTTCTAAAAACATAATTAAGTTTGGTTAAGTTTGAAATATGTAGAACCTAACTTTGATATTAAAACTATAAAATATGTTTTTGTCACTCTGAATTCTGAGTTTATCGTATTGTGGTTTTGGCCAACTATTTTATACATAAACACAGATTTGTATTTATAAACACAGATTTATTTTTTTAATCCTCTCATCCTCTCACATTTCCAGAAGGAAGAAGAATTTGAAGAAGAAAGAATCTTCTTCAATTCTTTAAAACTTATTCATAACAAAAAAAAAGTGGTGTAATATTTTGAAGGTATATTTTAATTACTTGTAATTTTCTTCTGTCTTTTTATAATTATTATTATATGTTTTTTCTGCTACTTGGATATGTTGGAATTGTACTATGTTTTGTGTCTATAGAGGCTTTTTTTTGTATTTCACTCACGCAATAAAAAAAAAAAACATTATCAGAAAATACTGAAGGTTTTTCTTAATTGTCTCATGATTGTAGCACCACTGAAATCTTCAGGTTCATCCTGTACACTGATAATGTTTCTGAACGCACAGATCTGGGGTGTTTTTACCTGTAATTGTGAGATTCACGTGTCTGGATTGTTTCCCATTGACTGAACACACATACAGTCCTCCGTCCGCCTTGGTCAGGTTTGAGATCCATAAGGAGAGATTATGAGGAGAATCTCTGATCATCTGGAATCGGCCGTTGATCTCGTCAGAGTCTGAAACCAGCGTCTCATTCACAGCTGCTCGCTTCCATTCAAAGCGCTCTGGCTTGATTTTGGGATCTTCACAGGAACATGGAAGAATCACGGATTCTCCAGCATAAAGATCATGGTGATGTGATGTTTGGATAAAACACAGCCTGCAGGACGACAGAGAAACTCAAGAAACATTGACAAAAACAAGCTGCTCATTTAGTGAGTAAACCATTCACCAGAATCTGAATCATTGAGTGATTTAGTTGATTTAACCACAACAGTTTCACCTTTAACGATGAGTCTGGTATCAGTGGATATTTTATATCACCCGTGTACTTCATTTTAGGTTCCTGTTCAGTCTCTGATAGTGTGCATCCTATAGGTACATACAGTGTGAAACCTTTGAGTTATGGATACTTTTCTTCTGCAGGACAGTCTGAATTACTGAATTCAGAAGGAAAGAGAAGCAGTTTTGCAGGATGGATGTGTAGCTTAACACCTTTAACCATTTAGATATTTTACACATGGATCTTTGAAAAACTGCAATATGCAAACTGCGTAATACAGTATAAACTATTACACAGCTAACAAAAATATGTTCTAACAGCATTTTGCTAAACATTATTACTGAATGTTCTGTGAACATCCAGTTTTTTCCCTTGGTTATGTGAATGTTAAGAGCACATTTCATTTTATCATTTTGCAAACATTATGAGCACATTATTTTTAACACTAACATTTAAAAAATGTTAGATACATCATGTCCAGCTAAAATGTAAAAAAAAAAGTTCCACTCATATAAATGTATAAATAATGTTTAAATCCAAAAAGTTCCACTTATATAAATGTATAAATAATGTGTAAATCCACAATGTATAAATAATGTTTTTGTGTTAACGTATTGAGAACATTATTAAAGACCAGATCAGGTTTATTTTAGTTAACTAAAACCATAGTCATAAACATTTTTGTTATTTGAAATAAAATAACTGTTAACTGAAATAAAATTTAAAAAAAGAAAACTGTGTTTCTGCCCTGTTTGGTCAAATGTAGCGGCAATCGTAAACCAGATTCAGAGTTCAGATGG
Source organism: Spinibarbus caldwelli (assembly GCA_039654775.1). Taxonomy (NCBI): domain Eukaryota; kingdom Metazoa; phylum Chordata; class Actinopteri; order Cypriniformes; family Cyprinidae; genus Spinibarbus; species Spinibarbus caldwelli. The sequence goes on from CM077261.1 coordinate 1,208,260, forward strand.
AAATTACCAAACTACAGAGAAATAAACCTGACCATTAAACCCACTGAACTCCATCGACTCTATCAGGGCAGATTTCACATGTTTGATATAAGTTCAGGAAATCTCTCTCTGCTGATCTCTGACCTGACTGAGAAAGATGACGGACTGTATTCATGCTGGAGTAATGAGAATCAACACAAGAGCTTCAGTCTCACTGTTAAAGGTACAGAATGAAGAATTCTCACATTTTCAAGTGATTCTGCATGAAACAAGATTCATGCAACTCAGTTTCATTAGATCGTTATGGATTGAGAACTGTGATTTCTCTGAACTTCAGAATATTCTAGCAAGGTTCTCTCAAAATTATGAACAAACGTTCTTCCACTAGCATTAACTGAATGTTCATTCAAAGTTATTTTTATTTTAATTTTTTGTTAAAATGTTCTTTTGTATTGTTGTCATTTTTATTTTTAGAAATTGTTTTGGTTATTTTAGTACATTGTTAAACTAAATGAAAATGAGAAATGTTAGATTCCCCTGAATATCTGCTGATCTCCACTGAACTTTCATTCCCTGATACAGAACAACCTGCAAACACAAAACAGAACCTTATATCGTATACTGTATATATCATGATATACTGTATCTGACATTACAAAACAATAAAAAATACTTTGTTGGGTTAATTAAAAATATATACACTGCATTCACTTAAACACACCAGCAGTTTTCAGAACTTGTGATATGTACGTGAACGTGATATGAAAAACTAATAAAAGTAAAAAAGAACACACACACACACACAAGCACACAAATGACTTCAAAAGTAACAGACATACAATAAAACATTTTGATTTTAAGGCAAGACACCCTGGTAAAGAAACAAAAAGATAAATAAATAAAATAAAAATGAATAAATAAATAGATCTCACACACGTTCCAGTTGATTGATTAAATTAAGAATTGCAAACTTTTTTGTATTCTAAGTTTTCTGAAACGTTATATTTAAATATGCAAATGGGACATTAAATATGCTAATATACATACATTTCCAAAACATAAATCTGAACATTCAAAAAAGCCAGGTTCAAAATTTATATTTGGTTTTGTTGATATATTAGAATAAAAGCTTTTACAGAGGCGATTTTAGATTTCTCTTTTTACCACTCCATAAACCAGAAAGTACCGTCAACAGACAATCTTGTCTTGCCTTGGGTGGTTTCATGATTGGTTTGCATGTATTATTGTGAAATCAAACATTCCTCACCTTCAATTATTATTTGAATATAGCTCTTTGTGTCAGATTCTGTGTTTTTACACCGATATGGTCTTGCATCACCTAAAGTCAGTCGAGTGATGGACAGTGAGAGATTCCCGTGAATCTGAACTCTGTCTTTGTATTGCTGACCCTTAATGGTGTCCGCTGGAAACACTGAGTATTCAGGAGTGTAAGTCAGAGGATCTAAGATCCACCACTGGACGTCTGTACGCAGAGAGTTGATATCACTGCAGGGCAGCAGCACAGACTCTCCTGGAGAACAGATGACAATACTTGATGACACTACTGCACAGCCTACAAAGACACAAAAACACAGAAAACCTTAAAACCTAAATCGAAATACTTACTTGAGAAGCAAAGTTAGAACTTATACTGAGTTATATTGAGTTATCTGAAATATGTATCAAAATTAATGCTGGCCACACACCAGACGATTTTTAAATTCCAAGCGATTTTAAAACCATGGGAGACCACAGACATGAAGAGAGTTTCATCTGATTTTCAGCCTTATAATCCTCTGAACGCACACACTACACGATTCCACCAGACTGTGAGAACACACACTGGTTGATTGCAGGAACGATTTCACAGTGACACAAGAGAATAATTGGCGTTGTCAGCTGGCTCTCTGGTGTGCGTTCTGTTTCACAGTGAAAAACAATGTATAAAAAAAGAATATGGGTGATGTTATTTCTCAGTACTCTGCTTTTGTGGCATGTTTGTGGCTGCCAGGTTTCAGCTATAGAAGCACGCAGCATCCGGTAGGCGCCTATTGCAGGTATCACGTCAGAGGCAGCACGATCAAGAGTCGTAAATATCAAACATGATTGATATTTATGATTTGAGTTCAGGGATGCTCTGTCTTGATCGGGAGCAGTTAAATAATCATAATGACAACATACACACAACTGAGGATTTTTTTTGGACATTATGAATTCAAGACTTTCTGCTTTTATTTTAGTGAGGCTGGGAAAATACACATCCAGCACTCGTACGATCAGCACTGGAGCTCCTCAGGGCTGTGTTCTCTCCCCACTGCTCTTCTCCCTGTACACTAACGACTGCACCTCTAAAGACCCCTCTGTCAAGCTCCTGAAGTTTGCAGACGACACCACACTGATCGGCCTCATCCAGGACGGTGACGAGTCTGCCTACAGACAGGAGGTTAAGGAGCTGGCTGTCTGGTGCAGTCTTAACACCCTGGAGCTCAACACGCTCAAAACTGTGGAGATGATTGTGGACTTCAGGAGGAACCCCTCTGCACTCCCCCCACTCACCATCATGAACAGCACTGTGACTGCAGTGGAGTCATTCAGATTCCTGGGCACCACCATCTCCCAGGACCTGAAGTGGGACAATCACATAGACTCCATTGTGAAAAAGGCCCAGCAGAGGTTGTACTTCCTTCTCCAGCTGAGGAAGTTCAACCTGCCACAGGAGCTGCTGAATCAGTTCTACTCCGCCATCATTGAATCCGTCCTCTGCACTTCAATAACTGTCTGGTTCAGCTCAGCTACCAAATCTGACCTCAGAAGACTACAGAGGGTAGTCCGGACTGCTGAGCGAATCATTGGTACAACCCTCCCCACTCTCCAAGAACTGTACTTATCCAGAGTGAGCAAAAGGGCTGGCAAAATCACTCTGGACCCCTCACATCCAGCACACTCCCTCTTTGAACTGTTACCGTCTGGTCGACGCTACAGAGCTCTGAGCACCAGAACGACCAGACACAGGAACAGTTTCTTCCCTCAGGCAATCCATCTCATGAACACTTGACATTAAAAGTGGAACACACAACACTATTATAAATTATTTATTCAACACACATACTTATTTTTTCATTTCAGATTTGCACATATTAGACCTGTACACCATAATTGTCTATATTATATATTGTGTTTTTTGCTATTTGTACATTGCCTATTTGTATATTATTCTTTTATTATCTGTGTCCTGTCCTGTTGCTGTCTTTTTGTTGCACTGTAGAGTTTCTGTCACAAAAACAAATTCCTCGTATGTGTAAGCATACCTGGCCAATAAAACTCATTCTGATTCTGATTTATTTAAGACCTTTTAAGGCATTTATTTGTGGAAGGGCGAATTAAGACTTTTTAAGACCCACAAAATCGAATTAAATGAAACATCCATGAATGTTTCAAAACAAACTTTTCAATTGAACAATGTTAATAGATAAATTAGTGATAAGATGATTTATCAGCTGATATTTGGCCATTTTCTGATTATTAGGCCGTTTCTATTCCCATTGGCCGATGAGCTGTAGTCAAATTTCAATTGTTTAACTCAATTATCTAATTTTGTCCATAAATATAACATGAATTTTCACTGTCTCCCATTGCTGCACTTCATTCTAGCAGTAAATGGAAAAGAGCAGAAGTGCCACAGAAACATGTTTCATTGTCTGATGTAAATCAGTGTTTGAACTCACTCATACTGTCATTCAGTCGTACCTGTTGTGAACTGAAGTCCAGAGCAGAGCAGAAAAACACACAAGCACATCACATCTGAAGCCATGACTCTCTGTCTCTTCTTCCTCTGATGGACAGTTGATGTGTCATCAGTAAAGAAAGAGAGAAGTATAAGAGGTATTTCTATTTATGCCACAGACACCACATCCTGAGAAATTCTGACTCTCTGTTCAAAATGCTAAATGTAGAAAGAGTCAAAGCAGTATGTTAACTTTTTTTTCCACATTGCATGGTACTATGAGGTTGAAAGTTTTGTAGCACAGGTCACACAGTTGTAGCACAAAAATAAAACACCTGTTACCATCTCTAAAACAAACACAAGTAGTGCAGTTCATCACTTAAACAGGCATGTGACATTACTGTTCCATACAGGACACACAAAATCAAGAAAAGTTCACACACAAACATTTTCTTTATTTGCCAAAAATGGCCAAAAAATATTAGTGTTACGTTCCCTTTCCCCCCAGTCTAGGGTTGGGGAATGGGAGTAACAGGTTTAACGAAAAGTTTTAAGAAAGAGATTAATAAAACGAGGAGGAGTCACCCCAGTCCTCTGCCCCAAAAATGCGACAATCACTTATCTTTGACAAACTTAATTTATTAAGAAAGCAAGGAACATGGGAGCAATAAATGTCTTCAGGAGAGGGCCTGGCCAAAATAACAAACAAAACAACAGATGGCTAACAGGAGGAGTACTAAATAACCTATGGGTAAAAGAAAAGAAATCAACAACAAAAGCTTTCCTCAACTCCCTCACTAACCACAAACAGGGATAAACAGAAACACAAAACAAAATGGCACCCTCTCCCTACAGCTTCCCACTTAATCATAAACAAATAAACAAAGAAAATTACAATACCTTCTAATACCTTAACACAGAACCTAAGTAAAAGTAGACACACTACCGGTCTAGTATCAGCCCCAACACTGCTAAACAACAGGAATACACTTGTAACAAACAAGAGCTATTCAACGGAGAAATGTTCAAAGTTTGCACCTCACTCGACGGACAAAGGTTGAAACAACACCCAGCACAATTTTGGAGCAGGGGAGGAATGAATCTTCTCCAGCAGCGTTCACTCTGCTCTTGTAGCAACACACTCCGCAGCATACTCGGATGATCACCACCTGTGGGCAATTACAACTGCCAAGCAAGCAGAGAGTGAGAGAGCACACAGGGAAACATAACCACACCCAAAGGGGCGGGAACATGCACACTTCAACCCTGAGTTATTAAATACATACATCCTAGGGATGTAACACCCCCACCACCAAGAATACAACCAGAGGTTTGTAATCACCACTTCCACTCTTACCATTTACTCTAGAAAAGAGGATGCAAGGGGCATCGAGAACTATACTCTTGAGAGAGCATCTGCCATAACATTATCAGTGCCCTTCTTGTGTCGGATATCCAGGTTATACTCCTGGACAGCGAGAGACCACCGCAACAACCGTTGATTAGAACCTGACATACGGGAAAGGAATACCAAAGGGTTATGGTCAGTGTATACAATGATAGACTGAGGACTATTTCCCAAATAAACCTCAAAGTGTTGAAGTGCCAACAAAAGTGCCAGAGCTTCCTTTTCAATAACACTGTAGTTCTGTTGGGTTTTGGAGAATTTTTTTGAGAAGTAGGAAACCGGGTGTTCAACATGGGCGTCGTCCTCTTGCAAAAGAACTGCCCCAGCTCCAGTAGCACTTGCATCCACCTGCAATCTAAAGGCCATCTTAAAATTTGGAGCCGAGAGAACAGGGGCATGGCAGAGCAGGTCTTTTGCAGCGTTGAAGGCAAGGTCACAATCACTGGTCCATTCAAACCTTCTGCTCGTGCTAAGCAAGTCTGTAAGGGGAGAGACTAGAGCAGAGAAATTGGGACAGAAACTTCTGTAGTATCCACTCATTCCCAAGAAACGTCTCAATTCCCTCTTGTTACAAGGCACAGGAAATTCAATGATGGCTGAAATTTTAGCTTCAACAGGTTTCACCTTTCCTTGACCAACTTGCTTTCCCAAGTATGTGACAATTCCTTTTGCAAACTCACATTTAGCAAGATTTAAGGTCAACGATGCAGCAGTCAGGCATTTAAAAACCTTTTCAAGGGTCTTCACGTGATCGGTCCAGTTTTCTGAATATACCACAATGTCATCTAGATACACTTCACAGTCAGCCACATCTGACAGTATCTGATGCATCATTCGCTGAAACGTAGCGGGTGCATTTCGCATCCCGAAAGCTAAGACCTTGTACTGCAGGAAGCTGTCAGGGGTGACAAACGCAGAAATCTCTGAGGCACGTTGGCTGAGAGGCACCTGCCAATAACCCTTTAGCAGATCCAATTTTGTGACATACTTGGCTAGACCAACTCTATCTACACAGTCTTCCATCCTGGGAAGAGGGAAAGAGTCAGGCTTTGTTACATGGTTGACTTTTCTATAATCTGTGCAAAATCGAAAGGTGTTATCGGGTTTTGGGACAAGTAGGCAGGGGGAACTCCAGGGACTTTGACTGGGTTCAGCAAGCCCATGACATAGCATATACTCAACCTCAGATTGCATGATTTCACATTTTCTTGGATTCACTCTGTAAGGATGTTGCTTTATAGGGGCAGCATCTCCAACATCAATGTCATGCTCACATACTGTAGTTCTTCCTGGCACGTCGCTAAATAAGGTCGGAAAGGTATGCAGTAAGCCAGTTAAAATTTTAGACTGCTCATTGGTCAAATGGGAAAGAAAACTCTGAAGATCCCGCATTATCGCAGAATTCTTCAGCCGAGTAGAGGAAACTGGGACATCTTTATTCAACAAGTCATCCTCCTCTAAGGTGTAGGTTGATATAACCCCCACAGTGATTGTAGGAGAAACTGGTGGAGGGACAGGTTTATCATGAGCCATTCCAAAGTGATCCCTGTTTACATAGGCCTTCAGCCTGTTTACATGACACACACGACTCTTACATTTTCGGTCAGGAGTAGCAACAAGAAAGTTGGTCTCATTTAGCTTTCTTTCGACCAGATAGGGACCTGCAAATTTGGAATGTAATATTGAACCAGGAGCTGGAAGTAGGACCAAGACAGGATCACCAGGACAAAAATCTCTTTTTACAGAGTTTGTCAAATTGACGCTTCATCTTAGTTTGGGCAGTAGACAGATGAAGTTTTGCAATACTTTGAGCCCTATGCAGCTTCTCATGAATAGATGAAACGTAGTCATCGACAGGAACAGGTTCGGAACATTGATTCAGAAATTTCTCACTTAACAGCTTTATTGGGCCACGGACTGTATGACCAAACACTAGCTCAGCTGGACTAAAGCCGAGAGACTCCTGCACAGACTCTCTTATTGCAAACATCATGAAAGGTAGACCCTCAACCCAGTCTCCTCCAGTCTCTTCACAGTATCGGCGCAGCATGGTTTTAAGGGTCTGGTGGAACCTCTCGAGGGCTCCTTGACTCTCCGGGTGATAGGCAGTGGACGTTTGGTGGTTTATACCAAGCTTTTCTAGAGCCTGTTTAAAAACCTTAGAGGTAAAGTTTGACCCTTGGTCACTCTGTATCACTTTCGGTAGTCCAAAAGTAGTGCAGAACTTGAGTAGTTCCTTTACCACGACTTTTGCTTTCAGTGTGCGCAATGGGACAGCCTCGGGAAACCGAGTCGCAGCGCACATAATGGTCAGAATATATTGGTGCCCAGATTTAGCTTTGGGCAAGGGCCCAACGCAGTCAACAATTAGGCGCTCAAAAGGTTCACCTATAACAGGAATAGGGCAGAGCGGGGCAGGTGGAATCTTCTGATTGGGCTTTCCTGCCAACTGGCACGTATGACATGACTTGCAAAACCTAGAAACCGCTGACTTAAGACCAGGCCAAAAAAAGTACTTCACAATGCGGTTGTAGGTTTTTGTTATACCAACATGCCCAGATAACACATTCTCATGGGCAAGTTTTAAGACCTGCTGTCGATAGCCAGAAGGCAAAACAATCTGCTGCACCTCCTGCCACCCTAACTTCTCTTGTTGGGGCTTCCACTTACGCATTAACAACCCCTTTTCCCAGAAGTAAGCTACCCCAAAATCAGGCTCATGGGTAGCGCAATCTGCAGCCATTACACACTTGGCCAGGGAAGGGTCTGCTTTTTGTGCGGCAGCTAGGTGTTCTCTACTTGCATTCAGAGGGGCCTCGGAAGTTAATGTTTTGTTGTGGAAGATTTCATTGGCGTCAGGAAATGGAGTTACAGACAGGACACACTCCACAGAGTCAGGATCATTACCCAGAAATGAGTTTGAGATATCCACTACATCTTCTAATTTTTTTGATTGGGCACGAGTAATTACACAAGCAGGAAAAGCAGAGGGAAACTTCTCAGCCAGGTCAGGTTTCTGAGTAGCACTAGGGGTGTAAGACACTATTGGCCTTGGAAAAACAATGCCACCTGCAAGGTCATTTCCTAGAATTAGATCGACCCCATCAACAGGTAACTGTGCACGCACAGCTAAACTGACTGGACCATTCACAATGTCAGACTTTAGGTACACGGTGTGAAGGGGGACGTTCACACAGTGCATTTCGATTCCTCGAATTAACACATCACTTCCAGTAAAAGACTTCGCAGAAAAAGGCAATACGTCAGCCGATACAAAGGATTGCGCGGACCCAGTGTCTCTCAAGATTGTTATGGTTTTAAAATCAGAATCAGGAGACAGAGAGACTACACCTTCAAACAAGAAAGGTTGATAGCTCTCCTCACTAGGAGAACTTACATTATGTGGCGTCCCCACAAGTGCTACATTCTTAAGTTTGGAGGTCGCATTTCGCTGTTTCCAGGCCTTACAATCTACAATCAAGTGATTCGGATCAAGACAAAAAAAAAAAAACACACTCGTTTACCACCATCCGAAGGCCTACGAGTCATTTTGTGCCCCGTTTCATTTTTAGCAGTACGTGTAACGCCTGCCACCCCTGAACCTTCCACATTCGCAAGCGGAGATCTGGCAGACGTGTTCAATGAGTAAACACTTCTGTGCGTCAATACGAACTCATCGGCCAACACCGCAGCATTTGACAACAAGGTGACTTTTTGTTCATTTAAGTGCACAGTGATATTGGATGGAATACAATTTTTGAATTCCTCTAGCAAGATTAATTCCTGTAAATCCTCCAGGGTTGAAACCTTACTAGACAAACACCATTTTTCGAAAAGAACTCTCTTTTCTCTCACAAACTCAACATAAGTTTGTTTGACTGTTTTCGGATGACTACGGAACTTCTGTCTGTATGCCTCGGGGACCAGTTCATATGCTCGCAGTACTGCAGCCTTAACTGTATCATAGTCAAGAGAGCTTTCAATTGACAGTGACGAGCAAACTTCCTGAGCTTTCCCGGTGAGGCTACACTGTAGTAACAACGCCCACATATCTTTTGGCCAACCCAATTTACTAGCAATGCGCTCAAATGCGACAAAGTAAGAGTCAACTTCTGTCTCCCTGAATGGAGGCACAAGTCTTATATACTTACTAATGTCAAAAGATTCATTAGAGGATGTGCGCAAAAAATCCTCTGTTCCTGTACTACTGGCAGGAGTTACAGGTGACAAGACTGACGTAGGCCTAGTACGTGGGAGCGGAACTGGTTTCTTAGCTAAATGCTTTGCTTCCAGATCCATTTTACGTAACTGGATATCCCTGTCAGCTTGCCTCTCCACTACCCGAAGCCTTATCATCTCTGCCTCACACTCCTGCTTCTTAATCAAAAGATCCAATTCTTTTAATTTTAGAACAATTGATGGATCTTGAGCCACAGCAAGGTCATAGTTGAGATTCACCTCTTCAGGCTGCACTGCTGCTTCAGACTGAACCTCAACACTATCCTCAGAGTCCCTAGGCAAAATACCTGCCTCTACTAATTTCCCAAACAATTCTTCTTTGAGTACTTGCTTAGTAACACCTTTCTTTACCGTAATATCAAAAAAATCTGCTATTAATAACAAATCACTTTTCTTACACCTCTTAAAGGCTTCAATAGTAGGAGAAAGAGTAAAGGCAGTAAAGTCAAACTCCATTATATGTACGCCCACTACACTATCCTCCCCACCTACAGTCGAAAACAGTCAAAATCTTTGAGAAAAGAGAGTACTTACCAATCAATGGTCGGATGGACGAGCCCCCACTTGTTACGTTCCCTTTCCCCCCAGTCTAGGGTTGGGGAATGGGAGTAACAGGTTTAACGAAAAGTTTTAAGAAAGAGATTAATAAAACGAGGAGGAGTCACCCCAGTCCTCTGCCCCAAAAATGCGACAATCACTTATCTTTGACAAACTTAATTTATTAAGAAAGCAAGGAACATGGGAGCAATAAATGTCTTCAGGAGAGGGCCTGGCCAAAATAACAAACAAAACAACAGATGGCTAACAGGAGGAGTACTAAATAACCTATGGGTAAAAGAAAAGAAATCAACAACAAAAGCTTTCCTCAACTCCCTCACTAACCACAAACAGGGATAAACAGAAACACAAAACAAAAATGGCACCCTCTCCCTACAGCTTCCCACTTAATCATAAACAAATAAACAAAGAAAATTACAATACCTTCTAATACCTTAACACAGAACCTAAGTAAAAGTAGACACACTACCTGTCTAGTATCAGCCCCAACACTGCTAAACAACAGGAATACACTTGTAACAAACAAGAGCTATTCAACGGAGAAATGTTCAAAGTTTGCACCTCACTCGACGGACAAAGGTTGAAACAACACCCAGCACAATTTTGGAGCAGGGGAGGAATGAATCTTCTCCAGCAGCGTTCACTCTGCTCTTGTAGCAACACACTCCGCAGCATACTCTGATGATCACCACCTGTGGGCAATTACAACTGCCAAGCAAGCAGAGAGTGAGAGAGCACACAGGGAAACATAACCACACCCAAAGGGGCGGGAACATCCACACTTCAACCCTGAGTTATTAAATACATACATCCTAGGGATGTAACAATTAGAGCATTAGGTTCCTTGTGCTTGTTTGTAGAGCTGCACAATTTGGCCAAAATGTAGTTTTTATATATCAATATAACTGATAATAATTATGATTATTATTAGTAGAAAATAAAAACTTTAAACAAAATAAGAAATATTACCACTGCAATAACACTATTTCACTATAATATACACAAAAAATGTATTTGATATTATAATATAATATAATTATTATCATATTTTAGAGATAATTTTTATTTTATTGGGTCTAATCTGTGAGAGTAATTTTTTTCCAGCTATCGCTGTAGCTAATTAACAAGACAGAAATGTTTTAACCCATGAAACAAAGACAATAAACATACGACTGCGACAATATATGGTTTATCTACATTTATTAAGCATCACTGGTATTTTTATAAGAATAAAGTATATTTATAATGCAATCGACATTGCCTTTATCATTGCATAGAATAGTATAAATAAAATAATATGATTTCTGACTTATTCTCTTTTCTGACTTATTCTTCTTCACTTCTTCCAAATTCTTAAGTGCATTTGGAGTAAAAACATGTAATTTAATGCTATCACAGACAGATTTCTTTGTAGCATGTATGTATGTTGCATATATGTACAGCCCTAGTCATATTTTCTGTAGTTTAAACAGCATGGTGCTAGCAACGCCAAGGTCATGGGTTCGACTCGCAAAGATAGCAAGAACTCACAAAATGTAGATGTGTACCTTGAATGTATTGTATGTCTCTTTGAATAAAAGTGCCTGCCAAATGCAAAAATGTGCATTTAAATGTAAATGTATCATATTTGTCCAACAACTCAGAGCAAACTGTGCCATTGTTTTTGTAATTGTATCATAACCTTAAAACATACCAATAATCTAAAATAATGCAAAACAAATTTTTCTTCGGTGAATCCACAAAATGATTTCACAGAATGCAACTCAATGCCATATAAAATTAACTCATAAAGCAGGTCTGTATGAGTCCCTCTAGTGGCCTACAGAAGAAATCTTCATGATTTTGTTCTTTGGGAGAGTTAGACATGATTGTGCACCTTTAATACATGCTTTCAGTGCTTTTAACGCTATGCAAACAGACTGAGACAAACTCTTATATTGGTATATACATGTCTTTTCCCTTTAATTGTCCAATAGTCTTTTTCATGTCCATCAGTGTCTATATTTTCACTAATAACAGTGAAAGTCATCAACATGTACATAATTAAGTCCAATGGAAATTTATTTAGAATGACTTTTGCATCATTCAGGTTCTCTAATGTCTGTGATCATTGTGTGATTAGGTCAGATTTTCTCTCCATCAGGTCAGTATCATTGCTTGGTGTCACTGTTTTAGCAGTCTATGTTTTCGTCTCTACCTGTACAGGTGTAGCTGCTCCCACAGCAGACACACTTACCTCACCCTTGATGACATCACTTCCTGTCATGTGATCATCCCAGGTGTTTATGATACGTGCCAAATTTCTGTCCATCTGCATCTCACCCTTCTAGAATGTTTGAAGAACAGAAAACAGGGCTGCATTTAAACAAACTTTCACAAAACAATCTTTGTTCAGTTCTTTGTTCATAATTCTCAAATATGTGGAATAAAATACACTGCTACATCGCCAGTGCTCGATTACCCTGCTGAAAAAAACAAACCAACAATAGAACTCTGCCCAAAACACAATGGAAAATGTAATGGATTTAATGGTTATAATGGGAATTGCATTGGTTTTAAACTATAATGGTGTCTACTGGTATGTGATGGATTCTATTGGTGGGATGTTAAATCCTATTGGAAAAATGTTCAAAACACACTACAAAAATGAATTTTGTAATGGTTTTACTGGAAAAAGCTAATGGTTCATGATGGTATTTTAATGGAAACCATTGGAATTTCTGTGATGGTTTCTATTGGGCTTCTATGAAAACACCTGTCCTGAACATACAGTACAGCTATCAGAATTTAAACATTCAATATGTCAAAAAAGCACTCAAACAGATTCAAATAATAAGTGAAACCAAGCATTTATGTTAATTTCAGCATGAACTACACCTTCTGAAATATTAAATAGGCTATTCAGAAACTAATCCGCTCTATACAGCAGCTGGCGCTCATTTCACATGGAAAAAATAACAATATTTTCAACCAATCCAGCTGATACTTTTAGACTCACCTGCATCAGCTCACAAACACATGACATTTATCGTTTTCCTTGAGTTTTTACCTCACTTCCAAACTTAAAAAGTTGTGAGAGAAACGGTCGCGTTCACGTGATTCCTCGCAGAACAAAAAAGGCGCGGAACGACACTCTGCCCTAACGGTCTTTTTGAACTCGTTTAAAGAAGAAAACAAATAAACATCAACAACAACATTTTAATATTAATTATTTTATAAAATACTTGACACTTACTAATAAAACACATCAATATCTGGAGATATTTCATTGTTTAAAATATTTGGGTCATTCTACAGAAACATCCACTTTTCTGTACCTAGACTTTACAGAAATATTACAATTGAAATACACATTAGGGTTACAATATTTTTATATTTTAAAATGAAACAATATGTTATTTGAACAATTACACCTTCCTGAGCCATCAATGTGGCATTATTTTATTTATTTGTTTATTAATTAATATAGAATTCCAAGTACCACAAAACTGCTCATCCCCACAGCCATGTACAGCGGGAAAGTGCTTTATTCTGAGGTCAAAAACGGGATTTTCTACCATTTAAAATACAAAAGTCTATTCATAACTGTCAAATATATGATGTAAATGGCATAAAAAAAACTAAATGCCAAATAAATATTATAAATATATATAATGAAAACAGTGGTCCCCTGGAGTTGTGTCACTGGTGTCACCGCTTAACAAAAGTCTTTTATTTTGGAATATAAAATCACACAGATGACATCAATCAACTTCCTCCTTACTATTTTCTAAAGATCTATGAAAAAAGGCCCATGTTTAGTCCACTGTTTCTTTTCAGTTATCAGAAATTTTCTCATTTATCTCATGATTTCATATGAAGCTTTTAGCTGACATCACTGGTATGACCTATTTATTGTTAGGGAATTGTAAAAAAAACTATAATACAAATGGATTAAACTACTTAATTTAGTGAGTATAACATGATTGACAACATGTGGTTTGATATCTTGCAGCGGACATTTTGTAAAATGCATTTTTCATGAAAATTGTCACTGGTGTTACTGTCACTGGTGTTACCTTCCTTATGGATAACAACAGTGAAGATCATTATATCAGGTCTCATGTATGTCACTGGTGTTACTGTCACTGGTGTTACTGTGCTGTGTTACTGTGTTACTGTACTGTTTTTGTCTGTCACATTAAATAATCTACTTATTTCTTGCATTTTCATTATTTTTCTGTAACTCTGACTACGTGCTGAAAAAAATAAAATCGAGAAATAATATTTCATGAAAACTTTTAATATTGCTAAAGAAGGTAACACCAGTGACAAAAAATGATACATGTGGTCTTGAAATAATTGCACAAAAAAGCTAAAAAAATAAATAAATAAATAAAATTAAGCTGACATTTATATGTATTCATAAAGTCAAAAGCCAATCTAATAATGTGGTCTAAGTTTAAATGTTAAAAAAAGAAATACATTTTAAATACATTTTGCCATACCAAAAGTGGACGTTTCTGTAGAATGACCCATTTGTCAAATAGGCTTATGTAGGCTGTTATATCCCATACGAAAATGTAAAATATGACATACTTACATACACTGCCCTATGGTTTTATTGTAGTGAAAGTGTTGTAACCATGGTTTTCTGTCATATTGATTATCATTTGTATAACCACAGTTTTACTACAGATAGTTAAGCTATGGTTAGTGTAGCAAATCCATGGCTAATTTGTGGTTACCATGTTTGTTTGTTTGTTTTTTTTTTTTTTTTTTTTGTAGTAAAACCATTTTTAATTTTCGTAAGGGTACATTAATTATAAGCCAATATACAATTTTTACATAAAGGCTACATTATATGGGTAGATGAAGATATATACGTTTATAACACACATAAAATAGGCTACCTAAAATTATATAGGCTACATATAAATATCTTTATGATACATTTTTGCATAGTATTAGTAGCAATGGTTATGGTATTATAGGCTAAGTAGTATAAGTAGCAATGTCAACTACTATATTTATATATGCAAACATATGTACAAAAATACGTATGTTTATGTATTTATAATACTTTAATAAATAGCCTACATATCTGTCTTTTATTTCCTTATAATATTAACATGCATTAACGCATTTTTAGGACGAATATACATCCAAAAATCTATTACGCATACACATAAACATACACATTTGTATGGGTTAGATATATGACATTGTTCCAATTTCTCATAGTTTTCATATGTTTTTACTTCATATGATAATATATTTCATATATATATATATATATATATATATATATATATATATATATATATATATGTATATATATATACATACATTAGCCTACGTTTGCTTATGGGATGTCTCCGAATCACAGCAATTATTATAGCTATGTTAAACATTTTATGGATACGTTTCATAAACAATATTCCGATACAATAAACTAATGTAAACGTCTGGTACTTTCGGTCTAGCTGTTGATCTGCGGTCTCATCCTCTTCAGCTGTTGCTAGGAGAAACGCTCCTCTGCTCTGATTGGTCCGCATCCTGCCCTCTCCAGCCAATCAGCGCAAGATCCGATAAACGTTCCTGACATGATGTCTGCAGCCTCTCGCCTCCTTTTGTAAAAATGAGATGATGTATTTGAGTATAACGCATAGGTAAGCAGCAAAGCGTTTAATGTGCGGTTCGTTTTGTCGGTAAAATATCACGGCTCGTTCGGCCGCCTGTCGTTTGTGATGCGGCGGCTGAAGCTGGCGGAAATGGCGGACGGAGAGAGACAATCGGTGCAGAATCCGAAGAAATGAGCGAATCAGAACGCACAGCGACTTCATTACAGGCCGTTTGCTACAAAAACACGAGCATCGCGTTTAGAACGGTTGGTGCATTTATATCATCGATATGATTATTATTACTGCGGGTGCATAAAGCATCACTAAACTAAAGCTCAACATTAGAATGCATGCTATTATGTCTAATGCATCTGCTTGGGCCTGTTTAATCGTTTTCATTCGCAAACAGAAACATTTGTTGCTTTGATGTTTAAAGTTTGATTACATGCATTGGTTTAATGCAGAATAACATTTATATCCGTGCTCTTTTTCCTCGCAGGTCCAATAACAGCGTTCATATATTACACATGTAACACATAATTTGTCGCATGCATCTCTCGTACACGTTTTAAAATGCTATTTGCGTTTATAAGATCAGAGTTGAGAATAAAAGGTTCTTAATATCAGCTATGATTGATAATTATGTTTTTTTTTTCTCGTTTATAGATGACACTGACAGCATATGGACACCTGTGTCCTTCACCAGGTAAAGGAACTAACAAGTCTAACACGTGTGTTAGATATTGACATGTTTATGCTCATATTTCAAGTCCTGTCATAATGTCTGAAAGCAATTGGTGACCAATTTAGTTTTGCATGACTATTTTCTTTGACCCTTGCTATTGATCATTCTGCTTTTGCCACTGTAAACTACACTACCATGTATCATTGAGATGCTAGTACAGTTTTTATGAATATTTTGAATTAGTTTTCATCTTTATATTTACCGGTTTCATTTCAATTTTAGTTATTGTTGTAGTAGTGTAATTGGTAACAATTTACAATAAGGTCCTATTAGTTAACATTAGTTGTGCATTAGCTAACATTAACTATAAGCAAAACATTTGTTACTGTATTTATTAATCTTTTTAACATTAGTTAATAAAAAAAACAGCTGTTCATTGTTAGTTCATGTTAGCACAGGTCCATTAAATAATATTAACAGAAACAATTGTGATTTTAATAATGCATTAGTAAATGTTGAAATTAACATGCTTTAGAAGCATTTTTCATTGTTAGTTTTTGTTACCTAATGTAGTTAATGTTAACAAATTACTTAAAGTGTTACCATGTAATTGTGTTTTTTTGCCATTTTTTAAAAATATATCTAGATATATTTTTAATTCTAGTTATTTTACATTAACCTAGAATTAAATACTAAAATAAGAAATATGAGAAATGTTGCCTAGATGACAAAATGCTAAAGAAAAAATAAGTTTTTTAATATTTTATTTCGGTTAACGTTTATTTTTGAAAAACGTTTTACGGTTTTAGTTTAGTTACCCATAATAACTGTGCCACACTATTATTTGTAGCTGAAAACAGGATAAAATTAGCCAGAATATTTAATATGTAAAAGCAGGATTTCGGCTCTAGACTTTTTTTTATTACATAATATATATATATATATATATATATATATATACTATATTGCCTATTGGGTCAGCCCCTTCTAATGAACAGGTTTGACTACTTTAGTAATTTCCATGAGTACAAATCTTAATGTTTAAGCATATAATGATATTCTAGGGAATTGTGTGCTTCTAATTTTAAAGCAATAGTTTGGACAGGACTCTTTTCTATTCTAACATGACAATGCATCT
Organism: Spinibarbus caldwelli; assembly: GCA_039654775.1. Taxonomy (NCBI): domain Eukaryota; kingdom Metazoa; phylum Chordata; class Actinopteri; order Cypriniformes; family Cyprinidae; genus Spinibarbus; species Spinibarbus caldwelli. The sequence goes on from CM077261.1 coordinate 1,225,594, forward strand.
GTGTATAAGGCAAGGTTCAAAAAGAAATGATTGATTTAGTCAGTGTGGAAGAACTTGACTGTTCTGCAGAAAGTCAAGTCCTAATCCAAGCTGAACACCTCTGGTGTGACTTTAAATGCAGATCTTGAGCTAAAAACTCTTTACCAAACACCAATGACTTGTACATATACTATATGGACAAACGTATTGGGACACCCCCTTCTTTAGAACAGAAAAAGGCACTTCCAAAACTGTGGCAACAAAGATGAAAACATAATTCATGTATTTAAAAATTGTATTTCCATCTCTGTTGCAACAGTTTTGGAAGTGTCTAAAATGACTGTACCCATATGTACAAACATTAAACGTTAAACATTAAGATTTGTACTCATGGAAATTATTAAAGTAGTCAAACCTGTTCATTAGAAGGGGGTGCCAATACTTTTGGCAATATAGTGTATATTGGGGGGGGGTTTAGTGTATATTGATTTGACTGATTTTTACGTAAAGAGGGTGACAGTGCACCGCATTAAAAGAAATGATTATTCATGTTTTCATAACCGCTGGTCAAATTCAAAAACGAAACTAAAATTAAAACATCTTTGAAAGCAAGGGGCCCCCTGGTGTTTCAGGGGCCCTACGCAGCTTGCGTATTCTGTGTATACGGAGGATCAGCTCTGAGTACATGAGGTCTGATTTTAACAATCTAAAGTTCGTGTTTCCCATGAACTCATTCAAAGTGGCATTCTCTCTTCTGATCTGCTCCTGAAAGGCTGAAGCGGTGTGGCCATAGCAGCAGTTCTGGAGGAAGAGGAGCAGCGAGTGTTTCGGTGGCGCCACGCCCTGCTGCAGGGTATGGAGTACCACAGTTCTGGGACGCTGCCTCTCCTGGGCAGCCCGCGATACTGTCCCGGAACCAACAGCGCCAGCGGCTACCTCTGCCAGACTGGCCACTGCTGCCAGGAGACAGGCTGCTGCACCTACTACTATGAGCTGTGGTGTGAGTCCAGCAGTTTACTCCACATATATACACACAGCTTTACTTATAATACTCCTTAAAGATGTAAATGATATCATGTACTCCTCCTCATGTCATTCCAAACCTGTTTGACTTACTTTCTTCTTTTGAACCTTCCATCTTTGGGTGAAAAGTTCCTGGGCAAAAATTCTTACTGATACAAAATATCATTCTTAAATTATACTTAAATTAAATCTAGTGCTGGGCAATAATTAATCGCATCCAAAATAAATGTTTTTGTTTATATAATATATATGTGTGTGTACTGTGTATATTTATTATTAATATATAAAGACACACACATACAGTATATATTTTGAAAATATTTACATGTATTTACATGCATATATTTATATACAACATATTTTTCTTAAATATATACATGCATGTGTGTGCATTTATATATACATAATAAATATACACAGTACACACACATATATTATGTACACAAAAACTTTTATTTTGGATGTGATTAATCGTGATTAATGGTTGCCCAGCACTAAATACAATAAATCAAGACAATTGTTCTGTGTAACAATTTTTCTAAAATGTTGATATATGCAAATGATACATTATCTGATTAAATATGCACTAGTTTGTATACTATATTTCCAGAGAATAAATCTGAATTTTGGATGAAGCCAGATTCAAAATTTTTGTTTGATTTTGTTGACATATTAGAGTTATAGGTTTTTATAGAGGGGATTCTGGATTTTTCTTTTTATCACTCCATAAATAAAAAAAATTCTGTCAACAGACAGTAAAAATAAGTTTCCACCATGTTTTTAGAAATAATGTGTCATATAAATCAGTCTGAATGATGTATTAATAAACCCCTCTATAAAAACCTTCAGAATTTAGTTATGAATAATACTGTAAAGTTTTGTGTATTTAAATGATGCTGAAGTAGAGAAAAAAAACTCTTTTTGAGAAAATCGCGCTTAACGATATGTGTTGTAATTGAAATCTACGCAAATACATAAAGTGCAATAATAAACTGGTAAATGATATATGAACAAACCCCTTGGTAAAAACCTTCAGAATATAGAGAGGAATAAAACTGTAAGTTTTGGTGTATGTAAGTGCTGCTGAAGTGGAGAAAAAACTCTTTAAAGAAATGTATTGTAATTGAAATCTACCGATGCAAATAGATCAAGTGGAATAAAATAAACACTGCTAAGAAATAAGCCATGTTATAGAAGCAAAATAGCCCAAAATCTTAATTTTTTTAAATCTTAATTTATCTGTTCTTGTAGACCCACCTACTCACCTGTCAATCACCCATTGTGCTCAACTGTTGGTTTTAAAAAAAAAAAAAAACATTTGATTAACTCAACTTTATTTATAAAGCACTTTCAAAGGTAGAACAAAGTGCTGTATAGAGAAAAAGAAACATACTAAAAACAACTAGCCTGAATCATCAAACCCAAAATTACAAACTTATTTAATTTCATTGCTGTTTGAATAAGAAAATAAAAAATACACTACAGTCTATAGTACCTGCACGAAATGTCACAGAATATCTTCGGTTTGTGTGGCAACATCATGCAATGACAAAGATCAAGCAAATCATTTGATATAGCTTGACTAAATGAATGGTTAGCATTCTGCATTTATTCTGTAAGCATAAACACTTGCATGTGTTTCAGGGTTTTGGCTGCTGTGGAGCGTCCTCATCCTGTTCAGCTGCTGCTGCGCATATCGTCACCGGCAGGCGAAGCAGCGCGTCCAGCAGCAGCAGAGACAGAGGGAGATCAACCTCATGGCTTATCACGGAGCCTGCAGTTACCCATCCTCCATGTTTGACCTCAGTAAGAACACTTTTCACACACTCTAACATAATCACACTTACTGGAAAGCTCTTATTTTGTCAAATTTGCCGGCATGTCATGATATAATCATTACTGATGAAATCTTAAATGCAAAATCTAGTGAATGGTTTGCTATGTATTTAGAAAATCTCAAGGTTCAATGTGCACTCAGTTTCACATATATATATAAATTAGAATGTCGTGGAAAAGTTAATTTATTTCAGTAATTCAACTCAAATTGTGAAACTCGTGTATTAAATAAATTCAATGCACACAGACTGAAGTAGTTTAAGTCTTTGGTTCTTTTATTTGTGATGATTTTGGCTCACATTTAACAAAAACCCACCAATTCGCTATCTCAACAAATTAGAATATGGTGACATGCCAATCAGCTAATCAACTCAAAACACCTGCAAAGGTTTCCTGAGCCTTCAAAATGGTCTCTCAGTTTGGTTCACTAGGCTACACAATCATGGGGAAGACTGCTGATCTGACAGTTGTCCAGAAGACAATCATTGACACCCTTCACAAGGAGGGTAAGCCACAAACATTCATTGCCAAAGAAGCTGGCTGTTCACAGAGTGCTGTATCCAAGCATGTTAACAGAAAGTTGAGTGGAAGGAAAAAGTGTGGAAGAAAAAGATGCACAACCAACCGAGAGAACCGCAGCCTTATCAAGTTCAAGTCAAGTTGAGCTTTATTGTCATTCTGCTACATATGTGGACATATAGTGGAACGAAATGTCGTGTCTCGCAGGACCACGGTGCTACATACTAGTTAAGCATAAGATAAACATACAACAATGCAAGTATAGGAAAAACAATAGAGCTATACAACAGTTTAACCATCTGACTATACATATACTATAAATACTATAACTACTATATCTAGTTGACTACACATACACAAACTGAGACTATGCAAGAACTTTACAAAAATACTGTACATGAAATTGTGCTAAAGAGATATTTGTACATGAAAATGTGCAGAAAAATATATATTTTGTACATTAAATTGTTCAGAAGAGAGGTTTTGTGGGAAGCAGCGCATAGTGCAAAAAGATTTAGTAGTGCAATGCTCAAGTAAACATATTATTTTGTAGTGCAATGTTCAAGTAAACATATATTATTTTATTGAGTCTTTGTAGCAGGGAATGTTTATAGAAAGTGTCTAGTGTGCATATAGTGGGATGAGTGCGTTACTACAGGTGGTTTGTATAGCCCACTCACCTGTGTGTAGCACACTCAGAATTGCACTTAGGAAAATTGTCAATAGTTATTTATGAGTTGGGGGGCTGAGGTGTTCATGGTTTCAGAGGGGGACAGGGAGATTGGAGTTAAGAGCTCTCACAGCCTGGGGAAAAAAGCTGTTGAGCAATTTGACTGAACAAGCTTTGATACTCTGGTACCTTTTACCTGATGGCAGGAGCTGGAAGAGGTTGTGGGAGGGGTGGGTGGGGTCCTTCACGATACTGGAGGCCTTGCTGGAGCATCGTGCAAGGAAAATGTCCAGGATGGAGGAGAGAGGGGCACCGATGATCTTTGCGGCAGTGTTCACTGTCCGTTGTAGGGTCTTGCGGTCAGCAGCACTGCAGTTCCCATACCAGACAGTGATGCAGGTGGTCAGCACGCTCTCAATGGTGTCCCTGTAGAAAGTGGTGAAGATGGGTGGAGGGAGACTTGCCCTTTTGAGGATTGTCAAGCAAAATCGATTCAAGAATTTGGGTGAAGTTCACAAGGAATGGACTGAGGCTGGGGTCAAGGCATCAAGAGCCACCACACACAGACATGTCAAGGAATTTGGCTACAGTTGTCGTATTTCTCTTGTTAAGCCACTCCTGAATCACAGACAACCTCAGAGGCGTCTTAGCTGGGCTAAGGAGAAGAAGAACTGGACTGTTGCCCAGTGGTCCAAAGTCCTCTTTTCAGATGAGAGCAAGTTTTGTATTTCATTTGGAAACAAAGGTCCTGGAGTCTGGAGGAAGGGTGGAGAAGCTCATAGCCCAAGTTGCTTGAAGTCCAGTGTTAAGTTTCCACAGTCTGTGATGATTTGGGATGCAATGTCATCTGCTGGTGTCGGTTCATTGTGTTTTTTGAAAACCAAAGTCACTGCACCCGTTTACCAAGAAATTTTGGAGCACTTCATGCTTCCTTCTGCTGACCAGCTTTTTAAAGATGCTGATTTCATTTTCCAGCAGGATTTGGCACCTGCCCACACTGCCAAAAGCACTAAAAGTTGGTTAAATGACCATGGTGTTGGTGTGCTTGACTGGCCAGCAAACTCACCAGACCTGAACCCCATAGAGAATCTATGGGGTATTATCAAGAGGAAAATGAGAAACAAGAGACCAAAAAATGCAGATGAGCTGAAGGCCACTGTCAAAGAAACCTGGGCTTCCATAACACCTCAGCAGTGCCACAAACTGATCACCTCCATGCCACGCCGAACTGAGGCAGTAATTAAAGCAAAAGGAGCCCCTACCAAGTATTGAGTTCATATACAGTAAATGAACATACTTTCCAGAAGGCCAACAATTCACTAAAAATGTTTTTTTTTTAATTGGTCTTATGAAGTATTCTGATTTGTTGAGATAGTGAATTGGTGGGTTTAAACCAAAGACTTAAACTACTTCAGTCTATGTGCACTGAATTTATTTAATACACGAGTTTCACAATTTGAGTTGAATTACTGAAATACATGAACTTTTCCACAATATTCTAATTCATTGAGATGCACCTGTATGTGTGTGTGTATATATATATATATATATATATATATATATATACACACACGCACACACACACACACACACACGACTTGTTGAGTACTACTCACTTTATCTTGAGTTCTTTCATGCATTTGCACAATGCTTCAACCACTTTGCTGTGTGTTCAATACCACAGTCATCGCAACCTGCAAAACATACGAACAATTATTGGGTACGTACACCTCTAAAGAAACACAAAAAAGAAAACAGAGTCAGACTTATGACTCTCGTAACACTTGTGGTGAAAGTGAAAGTTTTAAAGTTTTTTGTTGTTGTTGTTTTTCATTTCATTTGTAGAGAATAAAACAATTGAATCAAAAACTGACATACAATAAATACAATATTTGTGCTCGGATAGTAATGAAGTTTATAAGGGATTATTTACAGCAATTAATTTAGGAGAAACTTTTATCCAAAGCAATTTACAAATGAGGTACATCACAAGCAATGTCATAAAGCCAAAATATTCATTATTCAATAAATATTCAAGTACACATTAGCAGGTTTAGCATGAACTTCTAAAGAAGTGAGTAACCAAGCTCCTTTTTTATTAGAGAAATGCTAATTGAATCAGACCATTCAAGTAGTGCCTTGCACACCGCTAACTCTAGAATCTACAATTTAGGTCCAGATTTACTAAACAAGGCAAATTAGCATTACAACGCAATTCCATAAAAGTGCCAATGGGAGGGAAAAATTATGTGTGATTTACAGACAATGCGCACATTAAAGAGCACAGACGCAACCAGATTATTTCCATAATGACCAGCATAATCTACCAAGATCAGCGCAAATTACCGCCTGCTTTAAGGCATGCTTTTTGTGGCCGTTTAATAATGGCGCAAATACCAGTAATTTGATGAGCGCAAACATTAGTAAATCGTGTTGTGTGATTCATTTTAACACTCTCCTCCCATAAATTTTGCGTCTGAAAGGGAAACTCCTACAAATGCATATTCATTAAGGTCAGGCACAAAAATAACTGTGTCTATGCCTTTTCGGTGCTTCAGTACATTTAGTCATTTACATTTAGTCATTTTGCAGACGCTTTTATCCAAAGCGACTTACAACTGGGAAATACATAAAGCAATTCATCTTAAAGATGCAAACAGACAGAAGAAGTGCTCATAATACCAAGCCTCAGTCATTGTTCAAATAAGTACAAGCTAGAAAGGGAAGGAATAAATAAAGAGAAAAACTAAAAAATTTTCTTTTCTTTTCTTTTTTTTTTGAATTTAGGATGAAGTCATGTAGTGCCGAAAGAGATGAGTTTTCAGCTGTTGTTTGAAAATTGTCAGGGAATCAGCATTCCGGATAAGGATGGGAAGATCATTCCACCAGCCAGGAGCGGTGAACGAGAATGTTCTGGAGAGTGATTTTGAGCCTCTCTGTGATAGTACCACGAGGCGTCGCTCGCTAGCAGATCTTAGACTTCTGGAGGGGGTGTAGATTCATAATAGTGAATGGAAGTAGGCGGGTTTGCATTACACAACATCTACATCTGGTATCAAGCATCATCTACATCTGGTATCAAGCATCAATGTCTTGAACTTGATGCGAGCTGCAACCGGTAGCCAGTGCAAGGAGATTAAGAGAGGTGTAACATGGGCTCTTTTGGGCTTGTTGAAGACCAGTTGTGCCGCTGCATTCTGAATCATTTGTATAGGTTTGATTGTGCTTGATGGAAGTCCAGCCAGAAGAGCATTGCAATAGTCCAACCTAGAAATGACAAGGGCCTGGACAAGAAGTTGTGCAGCATGCTCTGTTAGAAAGGGCCTGATCTTTCTGATGTTGTGTAATGCAAACCTGCAAGATCGAGCAGTCTTTGCAATGTGGTCTTTGAAGTTCAGCTGGTCATCAAAGATTACACCAAGATTTCTGACCAAAGTTGATGGGGTAATTGTAGAAGAACCTAGCTGGATGGTGAAGTCATGCTGTAGAGTTGGAGTGGCAGGGAAGACAAGAAGCTCAGTCTTTGCCAGGTTGAGCTGTAGGTGATGTTCTTTCATCCATGCCGAGATGTCCGCCAGGCAACCTGAGATCCGTGCAGCTACCGTTGGATCCTCTGGTTGAAAAGAGAGATAGAGCTGTGTGTCATCAGCATAGCAATGGTAGGAGAAGCCATGTGCCTGTATGATGGGACCCAGTGATGTAGTGTATGTGGAGAAGAGGAGGGGTCCAAGAACTGATCCCTGAGGAACCCCAGTGACCAGTTGATGTGCTTTCAGGTCACCCTGAAAGACCTACCATTGAGACAGGATTCAAACCAGCGAAGTGGAATCCCAGTGATGCCCAGTGATGAGAGGGTAGACAGCAGGATCTGATGATTGACAGTGTCAAAAGCAGCAGATAGATCCAGCAGAATGAGAACTGATGATTTGGAATCAGCTTTCGCAATCTGGAAGGCTTCCGTGACTGACAGTAGCGCAGTCTCAGTTGAATGGCCACGTCTGAAACCTGATTGGTTAGCGTCCAGTTTGTTGTTCTGTGAAAGAAACAATGATTCCTGGTTGAAAACAACTCGTTCAAGTGTTTTCGCCAAGAATGGAAGGAGAGAGACAGGTCTGTAGCTTTCTATAAGAGAAGTGTTTAATGAAGGTTTTTTGAGCAGTGGGGTTACCCAAGTCTGCTTGAATGCAGTGGGGAAGGTGCCTGTTAGGAGAGATGTGTTGATGATGTGTGTGAGTGCTGGTAAAAGTGTGGGAGAGATTGCTTGGAGAAGGTGTGAGGGGATTGGGTCTAGAGGGCATGTTGTAGGATGGCTGGAGAGGAGAAGTTTGGATACTTCTGCCTCAGTGAGGGGACAGAAGGAGAAGATGGGAGTTTTAGCAGTGGATTTGGTTGGTTGGAGGTCCTGTGTGTGTAGAGCTGAGAACTGACTACTGATTGTTGTAGTTTTATTGTAGATTGTTGTAGATTGTTGTAGCAGTAAACCCTGACAGTACTATTTTAACGCCAAAAGATGGTTTGCGCTGGCGCAAGCCGTTAGTAAATCTAGCCCTTAGAGTCTAAATGAAAACAGACACAAACTTAAATTAATCGTGAGTTCTCATTGGCAGGTTTCCTCGCCTCACTCAAACTGCCATCCTATGAGGAAGTAGCAGCCCAACCCAGCACCCCGCCCCCTCCCTACAGCTCCGTTGCCTACTCAAGAGGCTCCGCCCACCCAGGCCCAAGTCACATGCTGTCCTCGCAGAGCTCTGACAACTACACCAGCTGCTCCTGCGACTCCTGCTGTCCGTCATCGCCCTGTAGCTCCTCCCCCTCTTCGGCCCAACTCACAGACGAAACAGACACTAGCCAGGCCTCCACACCCTCCCTCAGCGAGCCTGGCCACACCCACTCAGCGGTCATGCACACTGAGTGCGTCCCAATACCGCCACTCAACGAAGGCGGCCAATCGCCAACGCGAAGCACAGCGGAGATCGTGGAGGCGGAGCTTCCAGGCTCCGCCCCTTTAGATTCCAACGGGAACAACAAACCGGTGAAGAGCATCACAAGTAGCACAGATAACGTTACTGAACTAGTAGACGCATCCCAAACTATTAGTACTGACAATATCTGTGATGCAAACAGCGCTAATAACATTAGCAGTCCGAATTCGAAGAATATCACCAGCCTTTGTCATCCGACTCCGCCTTCCTCCTCATCGGCTCTCCAGCTCTTCTCCATGTCTGACCCGCTTGGTGTTCATCCCAATATCGCAACTCAGAGGGAGGAGCCTATACAGGCCCTGCCCCCTCAGTCTCCGCCCAGAACCACTCTATTTTCTCCCGGCGTTGAACCAGAGCGTCGCGATTCCGCTGTGAGCGACTTGGACGTGGACCAAATGCACTTCCAGCAGCGGCGGCTGACTGGCGACTCCGGCATCGAGGTCTGCCGCTGTCGCGTAGAACGTGAAGAGGAGGAGGATGATGAAGAAGAAGAAGAAGGAGAACCGCCAGAGTCGGCCATTGGAACGGGAGATGCTCTTCATGATAGTCCAGACTGTTCCGCCAGAGCCAGACCGGATGGGGATGGGAAAGAGGCGTGGCCTGTTTCCTCAGTGGCTCCACCCACTGACGCGGTCGTCATCGCAATGGAAACTGACTGAGTGTGACGTTAAGAGCTCGCAGGTCTTGTTGAGAGAGAAACCCTGTACAGACTGAGGTTAGAAGACACATTAATCTGCGACCTCATATACCGAAAGTTTGGAATTATTACGACTTTTTAATGTTTTTGAAAAAAGTTTGTTCTGATCACCAAGGTTGCATTTATTTGATCAAAAATACAATTAAAAATGTGAGATATTATTCCAATTTAAAATAGCTGTTTCCTATGAATATCTGTTAAAATGTAATTGATTGCAATGATCAAAGCTGAATTTTCAGCATCAGCACTCTTCAGTGTCATATGATCCTTCAGAAATCATTCTAATATGCCGATTTGCTGCTCAAGAAACATTTCTGATTATTATCAGTGTTGAAAACGTTTATTTTTTGAGAGAACTGATACATTACTGTTCAAGAGTTTGAGTTAAATAATAATGGGGGAAAAAAGAAATTAATGCTTTTATTCATCGAAGACGCATTAAATTGGTCAAAAGTGACAGTAAAGGCATTTATAATGTTCCAAAAGATTTCTATTTCAAATAAATGCTGTTCTTTTGAACTTTCTATTCATCTGTGAATCCTGAAACAAAATGTATCATGGTTTACACACAAATATTGTGTAGCAAAACTGTTTTCAACATTGATAATAATCAGAAAAGTTTCTTCAGCAGCAAATCATCCTATTAGAATGATTTCTGAAGGATCATGTGACACTGAAGACTGGAGTAATGATGCTGAAAATTCAGCTTTGATCACAGTAGGGGTGACCCCGAATAGTCGAAGATTCGATGCTTCGTTAGGAGGAGCCTGATTCGACTACCAATCTCACAGTCGAATATTCGCGGGGTGTTATGATCATACCATTTTGGCTATATGGGGTGCTCAAATGTCTGATTTTGAGTCGAGCAGACATGTTCACTTATGCATTCGGGGGATTTTGTGCAGATAGCCTATAAGTTGTAATATTAACGTTATGTTGTATAAATAACGAAGCATATTCTATATGAGATAAATGATAAGTTAAATCCCATTGATTATAAACCTGCTATCAAATGCTTCATTCTACTGGTCATTTTCAGCGCGCGGCTCAAAACTGAAATGCAGAACATTAACATACTCTCATATACATAACCTTATAATGAGAGCACTATTGTAAAAAATGTTGTGAATTCTTAGCGTTTCTCTTACGTTTAATGTTAACTATCTTTTCATCAAAACATAAAACATTATCTGCGAGGCATCCATTACACCTTTTCCCTGTGTGTTAACGTCAGTAATTATGACTGTGGAATGTAATGTATTTTGGCCCCGCCCCCAAACATATGATTCGACTATCAGTCGACTATCGGCAAGATTCGAAAATTCTGATTCGACTATGAAAATCCTTAGTTGGGGACACCCCTAGATCACAGAAATAAATTACATTTTAACAGATATTCACATAGAAAACAGCTATTGTAAATTGTAAAAATATTTCAGAATTTTTTTACTGCATTTTTGATCAAATAAATGCAGCCTTGGTGAGCAGAAGAGACTTCTTTCAGAAACACTATTTGGCTGGTAGTTAACACACCAGATCACAGATTCCCAAACCAGACCAAAGTCGGCCCCTGATGACCTTTGATTTGACCCTTTGTAACGAGAGGAGGGAAAAATAGAAAGAAAAAAATTAATTTCCATTTGATCTTTTTTTAAAAAACATTTTTATTTTTGCATTGAAATGTAGTGAATCAGTGAATTTGATTTTTTAAATCAACATTTTAATACATAATGCAACATTTTTGTTAGAATTTTGGCCATTCGTAGTGAAAGGTTCTTCATCGTGATGTGAACTCTAGCATGAAGCGAACTGAAGATACAGACGTGCAAACACACGTATAAGCGGACAAGCAGAACGAACCCTTGAAACGTTCTTTCCTACTTTCTCTCTGACAGTCCAGCTGCTTCTTTTGCTCATTAGTTTTACATGAACACCAACAGTTGTGATAAAACAACATTCACAAACGCCCTTCCCATGGAATTCTGGGTAATTGCAGAACAGGAGTGAACGAGTGTAAACACAGAAAGCAGGCGATCGCTGCTGGCTGGAGGTTTCTGCACTGCCCAGTAGTTCCTCGACACCAGCTTGGCCAAAACAGATGTTGCATTATTCGCAACTTCTGGAGAAGAATCGAGACGCACCTCAGGACTTCTGCTTCGGTTCAACATTTATTATGAACATTCGTTTACGTCTTTATGTCAGACGCTGATACACCAGCGTTCATTTACAACATGCAGGTGGGTGAATCTCATCAAGCCTGTCAAAATCACGTTTCACTCCAAAATCAAACGAAAGACATAGGAAATTATATTTTGCGTAAAGAAAATGGTTTGTTTGCA
>CM077261.1:1240138-1242646 GCA_039654775.1 Spinibarbus caldwelli
CAGGTCGGGCAGGGAGGCCCCTGGCGGGACGCTGAAGTGGAAGCGCTGCAGGAGGCGACTGGCCAACAGAAAGAGCTCCATTCTGGCCAGAGATTCCCCCACACAGACCCGCGGACCAGCGCCGAATGGAAGAAAGCTGCCTGGAGTCGCTCTTCTTCCTGATGAGTCCAGGAACCGCTCTGTGGAGTTCACACATCAAACTACAGATGAGCCACAGATCATCCACAATACAACTACACAGAAACATCACACATTTACAGTCCCATTACACAGACCGACTGATGCATAATGAACCTAACATCCTTTACTTTATCAGGGTTCTGTGAAACCTGTTTTATTTAAATTTTTTCCGCAAATTCACTTTTATTTTGTTCACTTTAATTTTTCAGGATTTTTTTCTTTTTTTTTTTCTGGATAGTGTTTTAATAGTTAAATTCAATTTTAACATAATTAATTGAAAGCATACAACTTATGCAATTTAACAACAATTTTATTTGAAGTTAAACAAGAATTTTTTGGGACGCCAAACCATATTATTTTCCCCAAATTCTGTTGTATTTTTCCACAAATTCTGTTTTTATTTTTTTTCCCCAAATTCTATTTTAACTTTTCTCTATACTGTTTGTTTGTTTATTTATTTTGAATTCAGTTTTTCTCCATTTACTTTGAATTTTTTTTTTTTCTGGATTCAGCTTTAGTATTCAGTTTCCAATTTACCATGTTTAATTAAATGACATCATGAAACTTTCATGAAAAAGTTTAACAGCTTAAACAGCTGTTAAATTGTTTCATGTAAGTTTCATGATTTAAGTCAAATAAAAATTACATTTTTAGGGGCCCTATGAAATCTGTTTTATTTTTCTCAAATATACTTTTATATTTTCCCTAATTCTGCGTTTCCCATTTTAGTTGTTCTGGATTCTATTTTAATGGTTCAAAACATTTAATTTTTTTTAAATGGGGGGGGGGGGGGGGGGGGGGGGGGGGGGGGGGGGGGGTTCAAAGCAATTTAATAATTAAAAAGTATGTCTAATTTATTATTTTTTTATTTCTTAAATGTTTTAGTTAAGGTTCAAGAAAAACAACTATGAAATATTTTATTGGGGTATCTGTACTTTTACTCAAGTACTTGATTTGTGGGCCACAGCCTGATTATTATAGTGACTATTTGCATATAACTGTTCAGTAGTAGTTATTTCATAATTGTTTTTCTTGAACCTTAACTAGTAGATAATTAATAGCAGTTCTTCAGGAGGTATGACAGAATACATTAGTTATTTACATTAGTTATTACATTAGTTAGTTACTTAACACAATTATAAAATTGTATTACATACTGATTAGTTAACACATCTTCTTTAGTAGTTAACAGTAGTGAATTAAGTGTTAATGAATAATTACCTGTTAGTTCTTCAAAAATTCCTTATTAGTTATGCAGTAAGTAAGAAACAGTATTCTAAAGTGTTACCAAATTATTAAATTAATCCATCTTTTAAAATATACTCAAATGAAAATGTAACAATTCCTTTTATTTTTTGGAATACAGAAATGTATTCCAAAAAATAAAAGGAATTGTTACATTTTCATTTCTGTCACAATTTAACTTAACTTTTATTTTGGCAGTTTGTCATGAAGACCTTTGAGTGTCTGTGTGTTTGTGATATGACAATAGATTTTATACCTTTTATGGAGCTCAAATATGGTTTCTGTGAGCAGAATGAATGTAGAAGTCAGTGTTTTCTTACCTGGTCTGAATTGGTCAGGCTCTTCCCAGTGTTTGGGGTCGTGATGAATCGCCCACATGTTCACCAGCACACGTGTTCCTTTACGAACAGAGTAACCCCCCCAAACTGCAGCACAGAGGCATTATGGGTAATCAGACATCTCACTGCATCACTATGTAAATCAATGAGATCTTTCTAACACTACAGCAGATACTGATATAAAATGATCTAACTATCAGCGGTCACTCTATATCTCTAATAATATGTCTTAGTAAGGTGAGATTGAAATGATCCAAACATATAATGCAATGCAATCCAATGCTGATTGAGAGATGAAGAAATAAACGCTCCTCAGAAGATGTGAGATGAAGATCATTCCTCCGCTGAGGAACAGTGAAAGTAAAGCTTCTGTAAACAAACGCTCCTCAAAATATCCTGATGATCAGATTTGAGACTAAAACATGATTGATGGAGAATCAAGTAAAGCTGAGCTGCTTCAGTCCAGTAAGTGTTCATCTGGAAATATGACTGCAGTTATTCTGAAGGTTCGCATCAGTGAAATGTTTCCTTGTTCTGCATCTAATATTCTAATTATGGTTTCTCTCTGTCACCATGGTAACCTGCTCCGGTATTGCCATGGTTACCTGGTGTGTCCTGCATAGCGACGTGCGGGGATGAGGATGGGGCTGACGGGACGGATGCGCATCACTTCACAGAGAACAGCGTCCAGCAGCGGCAGACGAGAGCGATCGCTCAGAGATGGAGGACGAGCCTGACCCACACA
>CM077261.1:1242746-1260246 GCA_039654775.1 Spinibarbus caldwelli
GCAAAAAAATATATAAAATATTACTTTAAATTACATAACAAAAGTGATTTTATTTAAATATTTGTAAATTGTATTTAAATAAAAAAATGTTATTTTTAAACAAAAATAATAAAATAAATATTATTAATAAAATAAAAAATATCATCAATTATTAAAGTAATGCAAAAAAAATCTAAATGGTCCATTTTCTACATAATAATAATAATAATATAATAATAATAATAATGTTTTATTTATATAGCGCCTTTCCCAGGCTCAAGTACGCTTTACAAGGTGCACCAATACAACAAATACTCATTACAAAGTAACAATTAAGTAGACATTGGACATTTGCCCAATCCAGTTACAAATAATGCAGTTGCGTATAACACAAAGTAATAAAGACATAGAAAAAAATTAAAGCCTTTAAAGCCTTTAAAGTTGTCCAAATTAAGTTCTTAGCAATGTATATTACTAATCAAAAATTAAGTTTTGATATATTTACGGTAGGAAATTTACAAAATATCTTCATGGAACATGATCTTTACTTAATATCCTAATGATTTCTGGCATAAAAGAAAGATCAATAATTTTGACCCATACAATGTATTTTTGACTATTGCTACAAATATAACCATGCGACTTAAGACTGGTTTTGTGGTCCAGGGTCACATATAAATGTCACACTGTACAGAATAAAAAAGAGAGAAAAAAAAAAAGATACAAGTAACAATTTAATTTAGTTTAGTGTAAAATAAAAATGGAAATTAATTTAATTACATTAGTAAATATAAGTGAAAATGGTACAGACTAAAATAAAAAACAATGTACACGTTTTGAATTAAAAAGTTATAAATTACAAAGTAAAACTGTATAAAAACAGAATGCAGGTTCTGAATAAATGGTCCATTTTCTACATGCAAGATAACAATTTAATTAAAAAGCACTAAAAGCTCATTTAAATAAAAAGCACGGTATTACATATTTTCTCTTATTTATGTAATGCAAATAATATACAATATTCATCTTAATAAAACAATAAAAAGATTTTATTTAAATATTTGTAGTTAAATAATAAATTTTATTTTATAAATCTTATTTAAATTTTTATTTAAATAATAAAAAATATTATTTTTAAACCAAAATATTAATAAAATAAATATTTACATAATCAATTATTAAAGTAATGCAAAAAAAAAAAAAATCTAAATGGTCCATTTTCTACATGCAAAATGTACAATCATACTTTTCCTTTAGTTTAAGAGTGAAAACTGTCTTGCACATGTTTTTCATCAGATTCACCTGAGTTCAAAACTATCAACACATTATTACAGTATCAGTCTCAGACTGTCATGCTCACCATCTTGGGCCGTCCGGCGAACTCTCGTCCGCGCTGCAGCAGCACTTCTCTGACCAGACTGATCTCGCTGACCACCAGTGTGAAGTGCGGTCCGGCGTAGAGGCCGAACAGAGGGCCGTATCGGTGGGACAGCTGCGTGAGGAGCAGGTGCGGCGGCAGAGAAGAGCGCAGGTGCAGCAGACTGCCCAACACAGGCACCCGTGGCAGACAGGGCAGAGACTCACAGCGCCGTCCAAGAATGCATCTGAGCAGCAGCAGCAGCAGCACAGCAGCACAGCAGCACAGGCACACTGAACACATGATGCTCTTCATTCACCGCACAGACTCGCCTCTCAGAGCTCATATAAATGGCTCAGCGGATCAGCCTTGGTTTGAGGTTGGAGGTCAGTGAAACCCTGAAGTGTCTGACCAATGACAGAGCAGCTCTGATGACTGCAAGAAAACAGTTCATATACTAGAAACCACTTCTAGTGTGGCATTTAGTGTAATGACTTTAAAGGAATATGATACCCTGGAGCACAAAACCAGGCATAAGTAGGAAGAGCCAAAAATGCATTGTATGAGTCAAGATATCGATTTTTCTTTTATGCCAAAAATCATTAGGATATTAAGTAAAGATCATGTTCCATGAAGATATTTTGTAAATTCCTACTGTAACTATATCAAAACATAATTTTTGATTAGTAATATGCATTGCTAAGGACTTCGTTTGGACAACTTTAAAGTCAATTTTATCAATATTTTTATTTTTTTATTTTTTATTTTTTTTTGCACCCACAAATAGTTGTATCTTGGCCAACTATTTCCCTGTCCTAACTAACCAATCAATGAAAGCTTATTTATTCAGCTTTCAGATGATGTATAAATCTCAGTTTCAAAAAATGTACCCTCATGACTGGTTTTGTTGTCCAGGGTCACATATTTTATGCATTGCAAATACCTGCAGAATCAACATTCTGGTCTCACAGCAAATTAAGTTTCTTTTTAAAAGAGCCATAACCACTGTAGGCAGTTTAGGTCAAAAAAAATAAAAATAAATAAATAAATCAATAAATAAAAAAAAAAAAAAAAATCAGAACTTCAATCAGTTCAGATGCATTTTGTTTGGTTGCTTTTGAAAGAACTAAACATATTTGAAAAGTAAACAGAAAGTATAATTGTAACACTGTAGAGAATATAAAAATATAAAAGATACAAGTATCACTTTAATTTAGTTTAGTTTAAAATAAAAATACAAAGGAGTTCAATTAAATTAGTAAATGTAAACTAAAATTGTGCAGACTAATAAAAAAAAACAATATAGATGTTTTGAATTAAAAAGTTATAAATTATAAAGTAAAACTGTGTAGATTAAAAATAAATAAAAACAGAATGCAGGTTTTTAATTAAATTAGTAAATATAAGGTAAAAATGTACAGGCAAAAAAAAAAAAAAAAAAAACAAGATACAGATTTTGCCATTTAATTTAATTTAAAAAAATAAAAATAGAATAAATTAAACAAACAAGATACTAGTTTTGAATTAAATTAGTAAATATAAAGTAAAACTATAGACTAAAAAAACAAGATACAGATTTGCAGTTTAATTAAATTTAAAAAATACAATTGGAATTAAATTAAATTAAAATAGAAGATACAGGTTTTGCATTAAATTAGTAAATATAAAGCAAAACTATAGGCTAAAAAATTGCAATATAATATAGAAAAATCTATTTGATCTGAATGAGTAAATAGAGTAAAACTGTATAAACCAAAATAAAGATACAAGTTTTAGTAAATATAGTAAATATAAAATAAAACTATAGACTAAAAACTAGATTCAATTTTGTAATTAATTAAAATTTTTTAAATGGAATTAAATTGAATATAAAGTAAAACTATGACTAAAATAAAAACAAGATATATTTTGTTAATTAAACAAAGTAAAACTGTATAAACTGTATAAAACTATATAAACTAAAATAAAAAAGATTACACTCACAGGTTTCAAATGTTACCAGAAATAAAAGAAATTAATTAAAATAATAAAATAGATATTAAGCATTAATGTGGCTAACTGTGTCTGTGTCTGGTTTGACTGTATTAAACTATGTGAAATGACCTTCAGCTCCAAGGTCCAGCGTCAGTATAAACAGCTGAATGTTTACTGCAACGTTTGACCTTGAATCTGTGAAAGGACAGTGAGGAAAATACATTTTTTATCATTCATCAGCAATAATACACACACACACACACACACACACACACACACACACTCACGTTTGTTTTTGTGGTTTACGGGGACTCTCCATAGGCGTAATGGATTTTCTACTGTACAGACCGTATATTCTATTGCCCTACACCAACCTACACCTAAACTTAGCCCTCACAGGAGACTTTCTGCATTTTTAGATTTCCAAAAAAACACCATTTAGTATGTTTTTAAGCCTTTTCAATTACGGGGATATAGGCAGTGTCCTCATAAACCACCTTCAAATTGTAATACCTCTGTCATACCCATGTCATTATACAAATTTTGTCCCCATAAACCACAAAAACCAGTAAACACACACACACACACACACACACACACACACACACACATACATTTGTTTCTGTGAATTGTGGGGACTTTCTATAGACTTCTATTGTTTTTATACTGACCAAACAATATTTTTTTATCCCCTAACCCTAACCCTACCCCTTACAGAAAACTTGTGTGCACTGTTACACTTTTCAGATAAACATTACTTACTATTTTTAATCATTTTTCCCTCGTGGGGACCGCAGGTTTTACTATTCTTGTGGGACATTCGGTCCCCATAATGTACCATAAACAAGAACACACACACACACACACACTATACACACACTCACACACACTATACGCGCACACACATACACATACATACATACACACACACACACAATACACACTTATTTAATGAATCAGTGTTCACTTAAACTGAGACATGAACTTCTGTTAAAGAAACTGTGTGTGTGTGTGTGTGTGTGTGTGTGTGTGAGTGAGAGAGAGAGGAGAGAGAGAGTAAATGTGTTTTCTGGAAGCCAAATCAAACGTCCCTGAGCAAAATAAAATCATAAACACTTCCCAAAGCATCATGGGAATTGGACAGATTGAGCAGATGCACTGACTCACTGAATATCATGTATATTAAAATCATTAGTGTGAATGAAAGCTTTTAGTGATGAACACACGGATCACTGCAGCTGTCATCGCTGCGCACTGCGCAAAAACCAGCCACCGAAATAACCTGCTGGTTAGTTAGTGCTTATGGCTCATGTTTAGGGTTATTGATGCGAACTAAACTCCAAACTTCAGGACAGAACTCATCCTGCACATCAGAACACCTTAGCAACCACCTAGCAATCATATAACACTACACTAACAACCACTCAGAACACCCTAGCAACCACCTAACAACCATATAGCAATGCATTAGCAACCACTCAGAAGACCCTAGCAACCATATAACAATACACTAACAACAACTCAAAACACCTTAGCAACTACCTAGCAATCATATAGAAATGAACTGACATTCACTCAGAGCACCTAAGCAACCACCTAGCAACCGTATAACACTACACTAACAATCACTCAAAACACCCTAGCAACCACCTAGGAACTGTATAACAATACACTGACAACCACTCAGAACACCCCTAGCAACCACTTACCAAATCACTAACAACCACTCAAAACACCCTAGCAACCACCTAGAAACCATATAGCAATGCATTAGCAACCATATAACAATACACTAACAGCAACTCAGAACAACCATTCAGCAATGCACTGACAAGAACCCTAGCAATCATTTACCAAATCACTGACAACCACTCAGAACACCTAGCAACTGTATAACAATACACTGACAACCATTCAGAACACCTTAGCAACCACCTAGCAACTGTGTAACACTACACTATCAACCACTCAGAACACCTTAGCAACCATGTAACACTACAATAACAACCAATCAGAATACAATAGTAACCATATAACAGCTGACTACTACTGAGCAAATTATGCAACCATATAGCAACACATTATTAACTGCTCAGAACACCTTAGAAACCAATGCACTAACAACTGCTCAGAACACCTTAGCAACTACACTGCACCACCCTGGCAACCACCCACAACACAGAAAACCCAAATCAAAGACACAGCTGTGCTTTCCTCTCATTTGTACTGATTTCTCTCAGGCTGGATTTGTTTCTGGCTCTAATGAAGATCTCAGACTCTACGCAAACTCATCAAGGCTTTCAAGGCATTTGTCAGTCACTTAGTCAGTCAAGGACACACACACACACACACACACACACACACACACACACACACACACACACACACAGAAAACACCCACATGTGAAGGAATAAAAGTTTGCACTCTAAATATATCGGTGTGTGTCAGGCCGTGATGCTCCTGTGTGGGAGGAGTGAAGCTAGAGTCTCTTCTCTCTCCATCTTACACAACACAGAAAAACAGCGCCGCTGATCCAGGGTCAGTCAGCAGCGCCGCTCTTTATCATCGGGCTCGTCTCAAATCCTCCGCACAACACTTCAGCGAGAGCGAACAACCTGAGCAAACGCTCTGAGAAACACCAGACGCATCTGAGCGGCTTCTCAGGGTCTCACGCAGCTCACATACAGCACAAATTAACCCTCAAAACATCTGATGATGGATACTTTGGATACTTTTGAGAGCCATAAATCTCAACTACTTGATTTATTTATTTATTTTTCACAAAAATGTAGCAAATTTCAACTGCGTGATTGCTTATATATCACAAAATGTAACTACATTTGATTGTTTATATGTCACAAAATGTAACTACAGTACATTTGATTGTTTATATATTGCAAAATGTAACTATATTATCGGCCAGCTCTTTATATAAAGTTGGATATACAAGTATGTCTATCTTTACATACAGTACTCACATAATGCAATATATATAGCAAATTTCAACTGCGTGATTGTTTGTATATCACAAAATGTAACTATATTTGATTGTTTATATATTGTAAAATGCAACTATATTATTGCCCAGCTCCTTATATAAAGTTGGATATACAAGTATGTCTAACTTTACATACAGTACTCACATAATGCAATATATATAGCAAATTTAAACTGCGTAATTGTTTATATATTGCAAAATGTAACAATATTATCGGCCAGCTGTTTATATAAAGTTGGATATACAAGTATGTGTAACTTTACATACAGTTCTCACACAATGTAATATATATAGCAAGTTTCAACTGCGTAATTGTTTATATGTTGCAAAATGTTACTATATAATCGGCCAGCTCTTTATATAAAGTTGGATATACAAGTTTGTCTAACTTTACATATAGTTCTCACATAATGCAATATAGCAAATGTCAACTGCGTGATTGTTTATATATCACAAAATGTAACTATATTTGATTGTTTATATATTGTAAAATGTAACTATATTATTGACCAGCTCTTTATATAAACTTGGATATACAAGTGTGTCTAACTTTACATACAGTACTCACATAATGCAATATACAGTATATAGCAAATTTTCAACTGCATGATTGTTTATATATCGCAAAATGCAACTATATTATCGGCCAGCTCCTTATATAAAGTTGGATATACAAATATGTCTAACTACTCACATAATGCAATTAGGGCTGAAACGATTAGTCGACATTATCGACAACGTCGACAATAAAAAATTGTCGACAAATATTTCTGTTGTCGAGTAGTCGTTTGATCCCATATGAGCTAATGTAAGAGCCTGCAATAATGCGGTTGAACCAGTGTGGCGCTGTAGCGCAAGACTGTAATTCTTATTCAATTCAATTCAAGTTTATTTGTATAGCGCTTTTCACAATACAAATCGTTGCAAAGCAGCTTTACAGGAAATTAAGTTTCTACAATATATTTATATATTGTAGAAACTTAATATATTTAACTTATGGCGAAATTTGGTAGTTCTGTATGTTGTCTGAGGGTATGCTTCATCTGAGGTCCTCTGAAGGGTTGGCATCATCTCTTCTCAGGTGTTCTGGATCCAGACTGAAGCTTGTGTAAATCCTAGTTACCACGGGATGTTAATCCCGTGGCAGAAACAGAGAAACAAATAGAGACATAATAGCGTAGCTGCTGTTCCACCAAGCAAAAATGATTTGTTCAATCCAAGCTAAAGAACAATAATGCGTGTTTGATCAGATATAACTGCAGTACAAGATCATGAGATGCATTATGTGAATGCTTGGCTAAAGAGATGTGTCTTTAATCTAGATTTAAACAGAGAGAGTGTGTCTGAACCCCGAACATTATCAGGAAGGCTATTCCAGAGTTTGGGAGCCAAATGTGAAAAGGATCTACCTCCTTTAGTTGACTTTGCTATCCTAGGTACTACCAAAAGTCCAGAGTTTTGCGACCTTAGGGAGCGTGATGGATTGTAGCGTGGTAGAAGACTAGTTAAGTACACAGGAGCTAAATCATTAAGGGCCTTATAGGTAAGTAATAATATTTTGTAACTGATGCGGAACTTAATAGGTAGCCAGTGCAGAGACTGTAAAATTGGGGTAATATGATCATATTTTCTTGACCTAGTAAGGACTCTAGCCGCTGCATTTTGGACTACCTGTAGCTTGTTTATTGAAGATGCAGGACAACCAGCTAGCAGTGCATTACAATAGTCCAGTCTAGAGGTCATGAATGCATGAACTAGCTTTTCTGCATCAGAAACAGGTAACATGTTTCGTAGCTTGGCAATGTTTCTAAGATGGAAGAATGCGGTTTTTGTAACATGGGAAATATGATTTTCAAAAGACAAGTTGCTGTCTAATATAACACCCAGATTTTTGACTGTAGAGGAAGTAACAGTACATCTGTCTAGTTGCAAATTATAATCCAAGAGATTCTGTGTACTGTTTTTTGGTCCAATAAGTAATATTTCTGTCTTATCTGAATTTAATAGGAGAAAATTACTGGTCATCCAATCTTTTACATTTTTAACACACTCTGTTAGCTTAGATAATTTAGAAGTTTCATCTGGTCTTGTTGAGATATATAGTTGAGTATCATCAGCATAACAATGGAAACTAATCCCGTATTTTCTAATAATATTACCAAGGGGCAACATATATATTGAAAATAGCAGAGGACCTAGGACAGATCCTTGTGGTACTCCATATTTTACTGGTGATAATTGAGATGACTCCCTGTTTAAATAAACAAAGTGGAAGCGATCAGACAGGTAGGATCTAAACCATCTTAAAGCCTGCCCTTGAATACCCGTATAATTTTGTAATCGATCTATGAGTATGTCATGATCTATAGTGTCGAACGCAGCACTAAGATCAAGTAAAACTAGCAATGAGATGCAGCCTTGGTCTGACGCAAGAAGCAAGTCATTTGTAATTTTAACAAGTGCAGTTTCTGTACTATGGTGGGGCCTGAAACCTGACTGAAATTCTTCATAGAGATCATTTTTTTGCAAAAAAGAGCACAACTGAGCAGATACAACTTTTTCTAAAATTTTAGACATAAACGGAAGATTAGAAATGGGTCTGTAATTTGCTAGTTCATTAGGATCTAGTTGTGGTTTTTTAATAAGAGGCTTAATAACCGCCAGCTTGAATGATTTTGGAACGTGACCTAAAGATATCGATGAGTTAATAATATTGAGAAGCGGTTCTTCTGCTACAGGTAACAACTCTTTCAGTAATTTAGTGGGTACAGGATCTAATAGGCATGTTGTTGGTTTAGATGCATTGATAAGTTTATTTAGCTCTTCCTGTCCTATAGTTGTAAAGCACTGCAGTTTTTCTTTGGGTGCAATGAATGGAGCTGAAGTACTAGACGCTGCAGAATCTACATTTGTTATTGTATTTCTGATGTTATCTATCTTATCAGTGAAGAAATTCATAAAGTCATTACTATTAAATTGTGAGGGAATATTTAGATCGGGTGCGTCTGTTTATTTGTTAATCTAGCCACTGTGCTAAATAAAAACCTTGGATTGTTTTGGTTATTTTCTATGAGTTTGCGGATATGCTCTGCCCTGGAAGCTTTTAAAGCCTGTCTATAGTTGGACATACTGTTTTTCCATGCAATTCTAAAAACTTCCAAGTTAGTTTTTCTCCATTTGCGCTCAAGTTTACGAGTTTCTTTCTTGAGAGAATGGGTATTACTGTTGTACCATGGCGCAGTACGTTTTTCTCTAACCTTTTTCAATTTGATGGGCGCAACAACTTCTAATGTATTAGAGAAGATAGTGCCCATGTTGCTAGTCATTTCATCTAGTTCATGTGTATTTATGGGTACACAGAGCAGTTGAGATAAATCAGGCAGGTTATTTTGAATCTATCTTTAGTGGTTGGAACAATAGTTCTTCATATAGCTAATTAAATGGTGATTAAGAGAGATTCTCTGTCTGTCATCTCATATTGTGTGCCAACTATATCCATTTATATAAATTAATTGGTAATGCTTTTACAGTAAGGTGTTATAATGTATTACCTAACATGAATGAACAATACATTTATTACACTATTAATCTTTGTTAATGTTATTTAATAAATACAGCCCTTCATTGATAGTTCATATTAATTCACAGTGCATTAACTAATGTAAACAAACACAACTTGCGATTTTAATAATTCATTAGTAAATGCTGAAATTAACATTAACTAAGATTAATAAATGCTGTAGAAGTATTTTTCATTATTAGATCATGTTAACTAATGTAGTAAACTAATGTTAACTAATGAAACTTTATTTTAAAATGTTATCAATTTATTGTGTAATAATTTTAATTAATTACATGTGACCCTGGAGCACAAAAGCAGTCATAAGTAGCACAGGTATATTTACAATAACAATAACAAATAGCCAACAATAACAATAGCCAACAATACATTGTATGGGTCAAAATGATCAATATTTCTTTTATGCCAAAAATCATTAGGATATTAAGTAAATATCATGTTCCATTGAAGCTTAATTTCTGATTAGTAATACGCATTGCTAAGAACTTGATTTGGACAACTTTAAAGGTGATTTTCTCAATATTTAATTTTTTTGCACCCTCGGATTCCAGATTTTCAAATAGTTGTATCTCAGCAAAATATTGTTCTATCCTAACAAACCATACATCAATGGAAAGATTATTTATTCAGCTTTCATGTGATGTATAAATCTCAATTTCAAAAAATTGACCCTTATGACTGCTTTTGTGGTCCAGGGTCACATATGATTTTCAAAAGCTGAAGTGATTACCTTTTATTTATTTGTTAGAATATGGATAACTCAGTATTTTAACTAATTGCAAAAACTGAATAATCAATCAAAGTCTATTGATTAATCAGTTAAATAATTGATGATTAGTCGATTAATCATTCCAATAATCGTTAGATTAATCGATTATCGAAATAATCGTTTGTTGCAGCCCTAAATGCAATATATATAGCAAATTTCAATTGCGTGATTATTTATATATCACAAAATGTAACTATATTATCGGCTAGCTCTTTATATAAAGTTGGATATACAAGTATGTGTAACTTTACATAAAGTACATTATATCTAGAGCATTTCATGAACTGTTTCTTAAGAGTTTTAAATGACCTGTAATACATCTTAAATACAGATATGCTGCAGAACTGTTTAATCTAGATACAATTTAGTGTTTTAAAAGGAATTCTTCATTAATCAATGTCAATACACAGCAGGCTCCCATAATGTCAACATGCCCTATATCAGGGACTTACAAATTTTACTTGAACAGGTTGCAACCAGTGGATGAAAAAAAAAGAGGTTGAAAAATCCCACAGGGACATGAGCTACTTCCAAAGACCAGAAAATAATACTTTTTATAAGAACATAAGACTAGCAACCACAGAACACTTTAGAAACCAAATAGCAAGGTCTAGTCAACCATCATATAACCAGGTTTTACACATGCATTTGCTACTCTGTATTTTTTCATTATATGAAGGAAATATAGTCAATTTTTCCATTCTAAATCATTACACTCTTATAAAAAAAAAAAAAAAAAAAAAAAATCCACTTTATTCCTAAACGCGGAATAAGCATATGGGCAAGACTTCCGGTTCATTAGCCACTATAGGGAAATAATGAGAAGAATAACAACGTGCAGTAAACGGTAAAACTGTTTGCATTACAAACTAGTGTGTTCATAATTAAGATAATTCAAATAGACACCAATTTGCAGTATCAAGCAGCAAAACCAGCAGTTTTGTACAGCTAAAAATAGCTGGAAGCAAATGAGACCGGAAGCAAGACCCATAAAATTTATAAATGGCCGCGCCCATTTTTACGTGAAGAATAAAGTGGATAAAAAGAAACTAATCTTTTTAAATAAGCTAATCAAGTATGTTGTATCAATCAGGGAGCTCTTAAATATCCTTCATTCTGTTGTTCACCATAAATTTTAAGTTTTTACTTACAAAAAGCGTTTTATACCAAATTACGTTACATATAACTTGATTTTCACCGTATATGGTAAAGTAACTTAGAGTTATCCAACTCAGGTGTTTTGTGTAGCTAGCATTCAATGTTTTTCTGTTGGCATATTCTTCCTCACTGCTGTATTATTATTGTCACTCACAAGGGCTTCCTGCGAGATGCAACACCCAGAGTTGCCAACTATTTTTCACGGGAAGTTGCTAAAGGAAGGACGATTTGTTGCTAAAAGTTGCTAAATGACGTTGTGATGCCATTGCGCCATGACGTCATTGCGTGATCACAATGCAAAATTGTGTCACAACATCAAATCTCAGCAAAAAATATATTTTATATGTTAATTTAGATCTGTTTGTAAAATAACATGCATAATATAATATTAAAATACAAATAACTGAATTTTTAATACATTGAATTAATGAACACACACATTTTTGAATTATTACAATTTTTTTTTTCAAGAATTTCTATAGACTTTGGCTTTAAGCAGTGTATTAGTAGTTAGTTTGCTACACTCTAAGAAACGTCTGTAAAAATAGTGCACAGTCTACTATGTTAATATGAAAGAATTTTTTGTATTGTTTTTTTATCTGCATTTTAAATTAGGCATTGTGTTTTCATGTTACAGGGTCATAATGGATAATGTCCTGGAAAATTACTAGTATCTTTTCCATTTTTCTTACAGTGTACTAACTGATCAACAATCGCAGTTACAATCTACTAACAAAGTGTATCATAAATGAACAATTATTCAATTATTATTATTAAACTGAACAATTGCAAATATCAGCTAAGTCAATTCACGTGATGTGTGTACTGCTAGGCTGCTAGTACTGCCTCTTTTTGTGTAATTTGGATGGAAAATGTGTGCCTTTTTATTGTCTGAGTCACTTATAAGTTGCCAAATAAATTTTAAAAATAGCTAAATTTGTTGCTAGGTGCTTTTGGCAACACTGGCGACACCTCCAGCGCGCCTCGTGTCTGCGCTTCTGCAGCTCTCGCGGGGGCGAGCGTGTATTTTTGGCGGGAATGCCTCGCGTTTGACAGCTGCCATTACCGGGAACGGGCTGCCCCGGAGCGCGCCCACGCCTCGACGATTCAGCGCGCTCTACCGATAGAGATGTCGCCAGAAACAGATGAATCACGTGCGACAGGCTGTCACAGGCGCTTATAGACAGAGCCATGTTTGGTCGCGGTTTCCGGAAGCAGAAACTGTAGATCTCATTATACAACGCGCTGCAACCATAATGCAATCATGATGACATTAAACTTCATTTTGCAAGAATATACAGTCTTCTGCGTATAGCTAACATGCACGTATATATGTGAATAAAAATAGCCTAATAAAATAACATGGTAGGTCTATTGCAATATAAGACCAATTCAGGTACAATAAGATACTTTTAAGAATAAAGTGGACTGGTTTACCCTATATAACTTTTTACAGTAAACCTGTTCAACATAGCATTTGAAATTCCTCAAACATCGAATAGTTCACACAAAAATGGAAATTTGCTGAAAATGTAGGCTTCTCACTCTCTGGCCATCCAAGATTAGGATGAGTTTGTTTCTTCATCAGATTTGGAGAAATGTATCATTCCATCAGTGTCTCAGCAATGGATGCTCTGCAGTGAATGGGTGCCGTCAGAATGAGAGTCCAAACAGCTGATAAAAACATCACAATAATCCACAAGTAATCCACAGCACTCCAGTCCATCAGTTAACATCTGGAGAAGACAAAAGCTGAAACAAATCCATCAAGACGCTTTTAACTAAAATACGAGTCCATAATCCATAATAACACTTTCTCCAGTGAAAAAGTGCATCTCCTGTTGTCTCTCACATCAAAATCCAGCCTCATATTTGTTTAGAGCTGTTTTGTCTTGTAAATGCTGCTTGATTTCTCTCCTGATTCAGACCAGACCACTTTTTCACCGGAGGAAGTGTTATTATGGATTATGGACTCAGATTTGAGTTAAAAACGTCTTAATGATGGATTTGTATCAGCTTTTGTCTTCTCAAGATAAACTATCTGATGGACTGGAGTGCTGTGGATTACTTGTGGATTACTGTGATATTTTTAATCAGCTGTTTGGACTCTCATTCTGACGGCACCCATTCACCAAAGTTCTTTGGGGAACCAACTGTGGTCCTTCTATGGCATTGTGAGGGAACTGGAAGGAACATTTACTTTCTAAGAGTGTAAAACACAAATAAATGCAATGACTTTTCCCATGATTAGATTATTTTACCTCCGAGTCAGCCAGCTATAGGATAATGTTTGAATATAATACGCATAGTAAAGTCAGATGATTTTTAACGTATGATAATGATTAATTATAATTAGGTGCATTTCAAAAGTGTTATTTATTACATGTACAGCATATGGGGGTCCTCATGAGGCTACTTAACACATGTAAACAACAACAACAAAAACACATTTACTGGGCAACCAAAATTGCATAAGATATTAAAATTTGTTTTTATTGAATAAAAGCGCATGCATTTTCCCCACTTGTTTAAGCACCTTACAAAATGAATCAATTTATTTCTTATTACACAGCAGCGTTGCATTCATATTAGAATGAAACGGGCATCCCAAACTCCACCTGAGTCTCACCATCCAATAAATGAAATCTCCATGGGTGCTGAAGGCTGGATGCTGCTTAAATGTTATTATCAAAAGAAACTTTATGACTCATTTTTGAAAATCACAGATGCAGCTGCAGTCCAAATGAGCGCCATGCACGGCTCATTAGGCGATCTGGAGAAATGAAGCGTTACATAACACGCGATAAAATGAGACTCAACTCAATGATCCCAGCGGAGACCTTAATCTCAGTCACGCTTTCACCGTATGATCATGATCTCAGATCGTTCGCATACGTGCTGTGTTTATGTAACGCGAGCTCTTTCGACCCATATTAGCGATATGAACGTGCACAAGCATAATAAATGATCTGCTTTTGATTGTCAGGTCGATTTAGCATTACATTTGGATACATTATTGCATGCGGAAAGATCGTATGCATGAGTTTGCATGCAGGAGTGTCGCTGTCCGCGGTGCTGAAAGCTCTGAATGCTGCAGGCGGCAGAGGCTGATGCATCAACTGCACAACTGATCCAGAACCAGTTTCCTTTACAAAACATCAGGAAAAGGGAGCAAAGTTGATGCAGATCAGCAGTTATGCGACAGTTGGGTGTAGATGCAAAACAGAGGCTTGATATTTAACATATTTCCTGTTGCAAATCAGTTTAGATCTCTGAAATGCAAACTCGTTTGTGGTTAAAAGTATGTTACATCCGCATTGCATGGGCTTATTCACTGTCTCGCTGTTGCTGTTCATCGTTTTAACCCATCACATCGTCTGTCAAGTGTCGCCCGAGGCTCTTTCGCTTTGCCACTGTTCCATTGCGAACATAATGGCCGCCTGTCATTCACAAACGCGCCTCATTTTTCCGCAATGGTCTTCAGGAAAGTCGCCGCTACGTCACGCCCCGTGCCCATTTTCGGAGGGGAACCCCGTCACATCCTCTGCCCATATTTGGGCAAGAGCCGTCCAGAGTCAGCACACGGCGGGGAATCCTCCTGGTGACGTAGATGAGCGGTGGGCAGGGCCTCGGGCAGCCGAACGATATAAAAGAGCGGCGAGGAATTCCGGTAAACGAATCGACGGAGACCAGAACCTGAAGGAAGCCCAACTGGAAAGGGAATCCCAAAGCAGGATTGCCATCAGAAATAACTCCTTGTGGATTTTGCGCCATATTAACATCGACATCATGCTGAACACCGTGGACTTCAGCGCTTTGGATTTGCTTTGCGCACAGACTTTTTCTCTGGAGGGACAATCCGCCGTTCAAAATCAACCTGATGCTGGTAAGCACTAGATTTGATCTTATTCATAGGCTATTAAATGCTCGAATCATTAACTTATAATGCAAAAGCACCGCATAGCTTGATAACAGATAAAATCGCATGCAATGCACAAAACATAATAGCAAATAAAAATGCACTTATATAGTTTGGATTCAGTCCTGATGCTGGTGAGCGCTGGATTTGATCTTATTCATATTAAATGCTCGAATCATTAACTATTAAATGCTCTTATTGATAAAAGAGATAAAATTGCATGCGATGCACAAAATATAGCCTAATGGAATTTAAAAATGCACTTATAGTTTGGATTCAATCCTGATGCAGTGAGTCAACAGCAGCCGCTTATGTAACGCATCTCTCTCTCTCTCCTCTTCCTCTCGCAGCTTGCGGTTTGTTAAAGCCCAAAGCGGAGCCGCTGGACGCCGGTTTCCCCGACTGCTCCAACGACGGCTTTCCGCCGTCCCCGCTCACCTACACCGGCAGCTTCTACACGGAAACCGGGCCGTGCAGCGCGGATGCGCTTCTCAACATCCTCACGGAGATCGTCGGCGTATCCGAAAACTTCTCCTGTAATTCTCGCGGAAGCGCTCTGTCGCGCCAGGAGTCGCTGTTATCCACCGGCAGCTCACTAGGCTCACCGGAATCGCTGTGCAACGACTCCTCAGACGAATTCGCGGATGTGAACTCATGCCCAGCGATCAAAAGCGAGTTCGGCAGTGGCTGCTGTAACGGCGGCGATCTCTTCGACGGCTTCGCGTCTCACGAGCCTTCAGATCTGGATGACATCATTGACCTGCTCTCTCCATTGGGTCCCGAAACCGACTCGGTTTTGGACACGTGGATCAAGCAAGAGCCGCTGGAAGAAACGAGCGCGCTGAACTTCACGCCCAACTTCCAGATTCCCGTCACGGAATACCGGACCATCTCGTATCCGTGCGTCCTGGACTCGCTGCTCACAACCAACACGCGAAACGCCAAACCGCGCGGCAGGAAGGGCGCCCCCCGCGAGAAACCGTTCTCCTGCCCGATTGAGAACTGCGATCGCCGGTTCTCCCGTTCAGACGAGCTCAACCGGCACGTCCGCATCCACACCGGCCACAAACCGTTCCAGTGCCGCGTCTGCCTGCGCTGCTTCAGCCGCAGCGATCATCTCACAACCCACATGCGCACGCACACCGGCGAGAAGCCGTTCTCCTGCGACGTTTGCGGGCGTCGCTTTGCACGCAGTGACGAGAGGAAGCGGCATGGACGCGTGCATCTCAAGCAGCTCGAGCGGATGCAGCAGAAGACGGAGCTCCTGGCCGCGGCGTGCGCGTATTCTTTGCCTGGACTCGTGTGAGTTCGGGGCGCGTTCGGTTGTTTTCGTTCTACCGAAGTTTATGGTTCGCGAAACGGCGCAGCTCGTGCTCCAGAGCAGCTCTGCGGCCCCAAAACTGGAAGTGGAAGAGTCTAAAGCCTGAAGCGAGCTTGGCATGCGAGTGAAAGCTTAAAAACTCATTGTCTGCAAAGCCAGACGTGTTTCAGCACTTCCGGTGGACAGTTCAAGTCGCACAAAACCATGTTTTTCTACCTGCGCTGACGTCGAGGACGTTGATCACTCAAACCTCAGATGTTGTTTCTGAAATCTCATGCATGTCTTGATGTGAACGTGTACTTGTTTTACACTGCTGTACCACGCTGGCATGCGACACATCGTTGTATTTTGATACATGACTTTATAAAGCACACGAAAAGAGCTCTATATATTTGTAGGTTACTGAGCGTAATTTTGTATCGTCGATTTTCAAGAGAGTATACG
>CM077261.1:1265246-1300246 GCA_039654775.1 Spinibarbus caldwelli
CTGGAGAACAAAAATAACACTTTATACTCATACTGTGCATTAAATAATTGTAAGAATAGATGGAGTCTAGTGGTACGTTTTTTGTTCAGCATGTAGCGCTTCAAATCCAGACAGAACATTGCTTTCTAAGTGAAGTATAGTGGCAGCAGTGACCAGCATGAACTTACATTGTATAGCAGCTGCGACATTTTGTTCCATGAGATTGTGGGTAGATGATGACAGAAATATCAATTGAAAGCACAGAGACTCAATCAGTGCACACTTACACACACTCACCATGAGTGACGTGCTTACTGCTCACCAGTGTCTCTCTATTACATCACTTCCTGTGAGAACATACATGAGAAACAACAGCAGAGAAATGAATGAAGTGTGGCTTGATGCATTTTAAATACGTTAATATACTGTGTTAACATATTAAAATCGCCAATAGCTTCGCGGTTAGTGTGCCGACATACAGCGCAACTGCACTCACGGTGACCCGAGTTCGAATCCTGGCTCGTGGTCCTTTGCCAATACTGCTCCCCTCTCTTTTCACCCAATGCTTTCCTGTCTACTCTACACTGTCCTGTCCAAATAAAAAAAGGCATAAAAAAGCCCATAAATAAATCTTACAAAAAAAAAAAAAAAGCCAATAGATGATGGATGGAGGACACAGAAATGATACACCTCACCTTTAGATTAGGCAATTTAAAAGCACTTTAAAATACAACAAATTGTGTTGTGATGGAAACCTATATACTTACTATTTTTTGAATATTACTAAAGTTATTCCTTTTGTTCCATTTTTCTTTTGCAGGTGTGATTCTGCATGAGCCTGTTTTGTACTGAAAAGCTCTTGAAACGCCACAGAAGACACTGAATCTCCACTAAAATGCTCCAAAGTTACTGAAAAGCCCCAGAAGATACTGAAATGCCCTGAAAAACTTCTCAGATGCCCCTAAAAAGTTACTGAAATGCCCAAGACTCTTCTGAAACAGCCCTAACACACTCCTAAAGTTACTGAAATGCCTGAAAGATACTGAAATTCCCCTTAAACATTCTAAAAGTTACTGAAATGCCCTTGAAATACCCCAGAATATACTGAAATGCCCTGAAAAGCTTTTGAAATGCACTAAAAACTCTCCTAAAGTTACTGAAATGCCCCAAAATTCTCTTAAAGGTTACTGAAACACCCTTGAAACGCTCCAGAAGATACTGAAACACTCCAAAACGCTTCTGAAGTTACTAAAACGCCCTTGAAACACACCAGAAGATACTGAAACGCCCCCAAAGTGCTCCTAAAGTTACTAAATTACTTTTGAAACACCAAGAAGATACAAAAGAGCCTTGAAAAAGTTCTGAATCACCCTTAAAACACTCCTAATGTTACTGAAATGGCACAGAAGATCCTGAAATGCATCTGAAACACTCCTTAAGTGCTTCTAAATTTACTGAAAAACTTTTGAAACATCTAGAAGATGCTGAAAAACCTTGAAAAACTTCTGAGGTACCCTTAAAACATTCCTAATGTTACTGAAACACTCCTGAAATGCTTCTAAAGTTACTGAAACATTCCTGATATGTTCTTGAAACGCTCCTAAAGTTCCTGAAAGATTCTTGAAATGCTCCTAAAATTACTGAAACATAACTGAACTTTCTTGAAATGCTCCTGAAGTTCCTGAAACCTTCTTGAAATGCTCCTAAAGGTACTGAAACATTCCTGATATGTTCTTGAAACACTCCTAAAGATACTGAAACATTCCTGATATGTTCTTGAAACACTCCTAAAGATACTGAAACATTCCTGATATTTCTTGAAACACTCCTAATGTTTCTGAAACATTCTTGAAATGTTCCTAAAGTTGCAGAAACATTCCTGAAACATTATCGAAACTCTCCTAAAAATCCTGAAACGTTCTTGAAACACTCCTAAAGTTACTGAAATGCTCCTGAAGTTAGTGAAACATTGCATAAATGCTCTGAAAGTTCCTGATGTGTTCTTGAAATGCTCCTAAAGTTCCTGAGACATTCTTGAAACACAAATACATTTCCTGATATGTTCTTGAAACATTCCTAAAGTTACTGAAACATTCCTGAAATGCTCCTAAAGTTACTGAAACGTTCCTGAAATGCTCCTAAAGTTACTGAAACGATCTTGAAACGCTCCTAAAGTTCTTGAAACTCTCCTAAAGTTCCTGAAACGTTCTTGAAACGCTCCTAAAGTTACTGAAACATTACGGAAACGCTCCTAAAGTTCTTGAAACTCTCCTAAAGTTACTGAAACATTCCTGAAATGCTCCTGAACTCCGAATGATCTCACCATGTGACTCTGGAGTTGTTTTTCAAGCGTATGAGCATGTGTTCACAGTATGTCGACCAGCACTGAGTTGCCATTATGCTGCCCGACCTGCGGAGAGGCGTGTGGGTTTGGAGAGCACCTGTCCAGCGTCCGCTCCTGCCAGAAACTCTGTCTGACCCCCTGCCGGAGCTCTGAGGGCGGACTGATGTCCCTGTATGCCCAGCGAGAGAGCGAGACTGGCCTTCCTCTGCAGCTGGAGCTCCTCGATGCCCTTAGTTTGGCCCGTCTGCTCCGAAAGATCCTCATCCAGAGGGACTCGCCCTCTATCCTGCCCTCATCTCTGTCTCCGGTGCTGGCGGTCGCTGTGAGCTCCAGAGCTCCAGAGGCAGAGGCAGAGGCAGACGACGGACACGCCGGACATGCCGTGGCCTAGCTGGGAGTGCCATGGCTGGGCAGGCTGGCACTGGAGGCCCGGCTTCAGCAGCTGGCACTGGAAGTTCAGGAGCGTGTGTCGCTCAAACTGGAGGCGCTGCAGGACGAGGTGAAGAGGAGGAGTGCAGAGGTGAGGTGGGCCAGCAGAGAGAGCGAGCGCATGCACAGAGAGAAGCGGCAGGCAGAGGAGCGGGCAGCCAAACTGGAGCGGCAGGTGGACATTTCTGTGGAGATCCTGGCCAGCCTCAGATACGAGCTGAGAGAAAAAGACGAACAACTGCGGCGCAAACAGCAGTGAGTATGTGTTTAGATTAGAGATGCACTGAAATTTCGGCAACCAAATGTATTGTAAAAACATTATTTTCAGTTTCGACTAAATAGTTTTGGAGGGCCGAAATCATTGGCCAATGTTTAATTAACTCTCTGATGTTTTTCACATGCCAGTGTTTATTAAATGCAACAACTACTACAGGTAAACGTCATCTAGGGGTGGGAATCTGTAGGTACCTTAAGACAGAGTTTCTAGGGTTTGTGTAACAAAATCAACCCAATTGCTACTCAAAAATATCCCAATCATGGCCAAACCAAGCCCAACCATGTTTTGGGGGAAACTTGCTATCAAAATTACGTTCTGGGGATTCCCCTCGGTCGCTTTATCTCACATAATGAAAAAAAACCTGCAGCAACAGTGAAAACGTAACCCAATTACATGTTCTCAACATTTTGAGAACATTATTCTACCCAGGTTCATTGGAAATACACACCTCTACTTGGATTTTTTCCAAAGTTAGTATCACATATACAGCTTCACATGTGTGGGTTTTGTAACACAGTAGGAGGTGAAGCGCTCCAGTACGAATCCTACGAATCTACAGTTCCCGGACCTTTGAATTCCAAACTGCAGCAATACATACCTGAAGCAACATAACAAAAATGCAGCAACGTAACAAAAACAAAGCAATACGTACCTGAAGCAGTGTAACAAAAACTGCAGCAACGTAACAAAAATACAGCAATGCAACAAAAATGCAGCAATACGTATCTGAAGCAACGTAACAAAAATGCTACAATACTTACCTGAAGGAATGCAAAAAACACAGAAATACATACCTGAAGCAATGTAACAAAAATGCAGCAATACGTACCTGAAGCAACGTAACAAAAACGCTATAATACTTACCTGAAGGAATGCAAAAAACACAGAAATACATACCTGAAGCAATGTAACAAAAATGCAGCTATACGTACCTGAAGCAACGTAACAAAAATGCTACAATACTTACATGAAGGAATGCAAAAAACACAGAAATACATACCTGAAGCAATGTAACAAAAATGCAGCTATACGTACCTGAAGCAACGTAACAAAGACGCTACAATATTTACCTGAAGGAATGCAAAAAACACAGAAATACATACCTGAAGCAATGTAACAAAAATGCAGCAATACGTATCTGAAGCAACGTAACAAAAACGCTACAATATTTACCTGAAGGAATGCAAAAAACACAGAAATACATACCTGAAGCAATGTAACAAAAATGCAGCAATACGTATCTGAAGCAACGTAACAAAAACGCTACAATATTTACCTGAAGGAATGCAAAAAACACAGAAATACATACCTGAAGCAATGTAACAAAAATGCAGCAATACGTATCTGAAGCAACGTAACAAAAACGCTACAATATTTACCTGAAGGAATGCAAAAAACACAGAAATACATACCTGAAGCAACATAACAAAAACGCCACAATGCTTACCTGAAGGAATGCAAAAAACACAGCAATACATACCTGAAGCAACGTAACAAAAACGCTACAATACTTACCTGAAGGAATGCAAAAAACACAGCAATACATACCTGAAGCAACGTAACAAAAACGCCACAATGCTTACCTGAAGGAATGCAAAAAACACAGCAATACATACCTGAAGCAACGTAACAAAGACGCTACAATATTTACCTGAAGGAATGCAAAAAACACAGAAATACATACCTGAAGCAATGTAACAAAAATGCAGCAATACGTATCTGAAGCAACGTAACAAAAACGCTACAATATTTACCTGAAGGAATGCAAAAAACACAGAAATACATACCTGAAGCAATGTAACAAAAATGCAGCAATACGTATCTGAAGCAACGTAACAAAAACGCTACAATATTTACCTGAAGGAATGCAAAAAACACAGAAATACATACCTGAAGCAACATAACAAAAACGCCACAATGCTTACCTGAAGGAATGCAAAAAACACAGCAATACATACCTGAAGCAACGTAACAAAAACGCTACAATACTTACCTGAAGGAATGCAAAAAACACAGCAATACATACCTGAAGCAACGTAACAAAGACGCTACAATATTTACCTGAAGGAATGCAAAAAACACAGAAATACATACCTGAAGCAATGTAACAAAAATGCAGCAATACGTATCTGAAGCAACGTAACAAAAACGCTACAATATTTACCTGAAGGAATGCAAAAAACACAGAAATACATACCTGAAGCAATGTAACAAAAATGCAGCAATACGTATCTGAAGCAACGTAACAAAAACGCTACAATATTTACCTGAAGGAATGCAAAAAACACAGAAATACATACCTGAAGCAACGTAACAAAAATGCAGCAATACGCATCTGAAGCAACGTAATAAAAACACAGCAATACTTACCTGAAGGAATGCAAAAAACACAGCAATACATACCTGAAGCAATGTAACAAAAATGCAGCAATACGCATCTGAAGCAACGTAATAAAAACACAGCAATACTTACCTGAAGGAATGCAAAAAATGCAGCAATACATACCTGAAGCAACGTAACAAAAATGCAGCAATATGTACCTGAAGCAATGTAACAAAAATACAGCAACGTAACAAAAATGCAGTAATGCAACAAAAATGCAGCAATACGTACCTGAAACAACGTAACAAAAACACAACAATGTAACAAAAATGCAGTAATGCAACAAAAATGCAGCAATACGTACCTGAAGCAACGTAACAAAAACGCCACAATACTTACCTGAAGGAATGCAAAAAACACAGAAATACATACCTGAAGCAATGTAACAAAAATTCAGAAAAGTAACAAAAATGCAGCAATATGTACCTGAAGAAACGTAACAAAAACACAGCAATGTAACAAAAACGCAGCAATACGTACCTGAAGCAACGTAAAAAAAAAAACAAAAAAAAAAACGCAGCAACATAACAAAAATGCAGCAATATGTGCCTGTACAAATGTCACGTATTGAACACGCATTTTAGCACCACTCAGTGGACATTTCACGTTGAAACTGTGAAACGTGCAGTAAGAAACATAATATCGGTGTTGCAGAAACATCGCCACAAGCATGTATTTCTAATGAGCCTGGGTTGACATTATTAAAGACCAAATAACTTCTATTTTGTTCTATTAACGTTACAGGGGGAATGTTTGTTCGTAACTTTGAGAGAACCTTGCCAGAACAATTTGAGAATGTTCCCTGTTAGCTAGAATGTAAAATATTGATTACACAAACTGAATTACCACAACTTCATTTTTGGTTTTCATCTAAATAGAAACTTTAATTTTGGTTTCTGTGTTTCGGTAAACAAATCATTTCAGAGCATCACTAGTTTAGATGGTGTGTGAGATGTATGTGAATGTTTTAATATGTGTGTGTGTGCATGTGTTTTAGGGAAGCATGTGAGCTGGACAGGTTTTTGCAGGACACAGCGCTCCAGGAAGCCAGCGCAAAGATCCGTCTGCAACGCTTCATCGAGGACCTGCTAGAGAGAGCGGAGAGAGCCGAGACGCAGCTGCAGAACCTCCATGATGATGTCACTTCCCCTCACAGATACCTGGCAGGAAGCAGAGCGTCAGGCTACCAGGTACAGAGAGACTTGATTCTTGAGCTTTACTTGATTCTCCATCAATCATTTTTTAGTCTCAAATCTGATCATCAGGATCTTTTGAGGAGCGTTTGTTTCCAGAAGCTTTACTTTCACTGTTCCTCAGCGGAGGAATGATCTTCATCTCACATCTTCTGAGGAGCGTTTATTTCTTCATCTCTCAATCAGCATTGGATTGAATTGCATTATATGTTTGGATCATTTCAGTCTCATCTTACTAAGAGATATTACTGGAGATATAGAGCGACCGCTGATATTTCTCATTTATCAGCAGTGAATGTGTATGTGTATTTGACAGAGGAGTTACAGTGTGTCTGGGATGAGCAGGAGATCGTCTCATCTGTCTGATCACAGAGCCGCTCAATACTACAGGTACATTACTGAAGATTTAATGAGAAATTAATGAGAAATACAAGTCTCATGTAGTGAACTTTTTTCAGTTATTTGCCAAAAATATATACACTACCAGTCAAAAGTTTCAGAAATCATGAATGAAAATCTTATCAGAAATCTAATATGCTGATTTGCAGTTCAAGAAACATTTATTATTATTATTATTATTATTATTATTATTATTATTATTATTATTATTATTATTATCATTATTATCATCATCAATATTTCAAACACTTCACTACATTTTTTTCAGGATTCTTTCATGAATAGAAAGATCCAGTGATCAGCATTTATCTGAAATAAAAAGCTTTTGTAACATTATACACTATACCATTCAAAAGCTTGGAGTCAGAATATATATTTTTTTTTCTTTTGTGGAGAAAGAAATTATAGAATTTAATACTTTTATTTAGCGAGGATGCTTTAAATTGATCAAAAGTGATGATAAAGACAATTATAATATTATAAAAGATTTACATTTCAGATAAATGCTGTTCTTCTGAACTTTCTATTCATCAAAGAAACCTGAAAAAATTCTACTCCGCTGTTTTCAACATAATAATAATAATAATAATAATAAATGTTTTTTGAGCAGCAAATCAGAATATTATAATGATTTCTAAAGGATCATGTGACTGGAATAATGATTCTAAAAATTCAGCTTTGAAATCACAGGAATAAATTACATTTGAAAATATATTCAAATAGGAAACAGTTATTTTAAATAGTAAAATATTTCAACATTTTACTGTTTTTGCTGTACTTTGAATCAAATAAATGCAGGCTTAGTGAGCAGAAGAGACTTCTTTAAAAACATGAAAAATCTTACTGTTCAAAAACTTTTGACTGGTAATGTACATATATATATTTTTTCAATCAACCAAAATGTTTTGTAAATGTAATTTGGCTCCACACTGGACATTTATTGGAACTTAACCTCAAAAACAAATCAATAGTTGTCACAGTAAGAGTACTCTAATGTTGTGATTGTCTCCTTACGGCTGCAGTATTGATGTGTCTCAGGTACGAGCGGAGGCCACGCACGCTGTCGGTGGGTTCGGGCGGCTGTGAGGGTCACTGGGACGGACGGCAGTATCAGCAGGTGCTGTGTGGAGCCGCTGAGGGGCCCGATAGTGGCTCCGATTCGCCCTGGATGATCCAACAAACACACACTGATGCCGATTCAGACAACTGGTCACTTTACACCGCAGAATCACCGGACGACACACAACTACACACCGGATACAGGACCAACAGTCGCACAGGTAGAACACACACACACACGCACTCAGACACACATTCACACTCACTCACTCACTCACTCACACACACACTCTCTCACACACTCTCTCACACACACACACACACTCTCACTCACTCACTCACTCACACACACACACACACACTTGTTTCGCTATCCTTGTGGGGACTTCCATAGGCGTAATGGTTTTTCTACAGTACAGACCGTATATTCTATTGCCCTACACCAACCCTACACCTAAACTTAGCCCTCACAGGAGACTTTCTGCATTTTTAGATTTTCAAAAAATTCATTCTGTGTGATTTATAAGCTTCTTTACCCGTGGGGACCTCAATTTAGGACCCCACCGTGACACGAGTCCCCATGAGTCTGTGTGTATTCAGGTTTAAGTCCCCACCTGAATAGAAAAACAGGTACACACACACTCACACACTCACTCACACACACACACAAATGTTTGTTTTTGTGAATTGTGGGGACTCTCCACAAGCGTAATGGTTTTTCTACTGTACAAACTGTATGTGCTATTGCCCTACACCAACCCTACACCTAAACCTACCCATCACACTCCATTCTGTGTGATTTACAAGCGTTTTGAAATATGGGGACATGGGCAAATGTCCTCATAAGTCACCTTCTCCTTGTAATACCTGTGTCATACCCATGTCACTATACAAATTTGTTTCCTCATGTCACAAAAAAAACGCACACACACACAAACACACACACTATATACACAGATACACACTCACTATACACACATGCACACTCACACACTACTGATCATTTATCAAAGAAATGAATACTTCTATTCATCAAGGACACATGAAATTGATCAAAAGTGACAGTAAAGACATTTGTAATGTTACAAAAGATTTCTATTTCAAATAAATGCTGTTCTTTTGAACTTTCTAGTCATTTGTGAATCCTGAAAAATAAAATATATCACAGTTTCTTTAAAAATATTGGGCAGCACAACTGTTTTCAACATTGATAATAATCAGAAATGTTTCTTGAGCAGCAAATCAGTATATTAGAATGATTTCTGAAGGATCATGTGACACTGAAGACTAGAGTAATGATGCTGAAAATTCAGCTTTGATCACAGAAATAAATTACAGTTTAACAGATATTCACACAGAAATCAGCTGGTTTAAATTGTAATAATATTTCACAATTTTTTGTGTTTTTACTGTATTTTTAATCAAATTAATGTAGCCTTGGTGAACAGAAGAGACTTCTTTATTTTATTACATTTTTTAACGATTCCAAACTTTTAAACAGTACTGTAAATACACTTCAAATAAAGCCGGTTTGATTCTCACACCGGCAGGAATTGAAGGTGAGGATTGTGAATGAACACCACTCTCTCTGCCTTCGATACCATGACTGAGGTGCCCTTGAGCAAGGTACCGAACCCCCAATTGCTCCCCGGGCGCTGGAGCAATGGCTGCCCACTGCTCCGGGTGTGTGTTCACGGTGTGTGTGTGTGCGCGTGTTTGTTCACTATTCACTGCTGTGTGTGTGCACTTGGATGGGTTAAATGCAGAGCACCAATTTCGAGTATGGGTCACCATACTTGACAATACGTCACGACTTTCACTTTCACTTTCACTTTCAAATAGTTGTTATTTTAGTGTTAATATTGATAATATTGATATATTAGTTTTTGTTTATATTTTGAATTAGAATTTTTTTGTTGTTGTTTTTGTCTTTTTTTGTATAGAGTAGCATTTATTATTTTTTTATATATTAATTTTAGTTTAAGATTTAGTTATTTTAGTACTTAAACTAAATGAAAATGAGTTGAAAATGTTGAAATAAAACAAGTTTAAGGCTTTTTAATGTTTAAGATTTTTTTATGTAAATGTGATAGGTTCTGTAAGTTGCTAGGGTGATCTGGATGGTTGCTGTGTGATTACTAGGGTGTAAAGTGTGTGATATCTGAGAGTTGTTGTGATTTGTTGTGATCAGGTCAGGATCTGCATTGGCGTGTGAACAGATCCAGTGAATCGGCCATGTGTTCAGAGCGTCTGAGGCTCAAAGCGGCGCTCTTCTGTGTGTTCACTTATCTGGACACTCGCTTGCTGCTCACCGCTGCTGAGGTGTGTGTGTTAGATATATGATGTGTGTGTTATGTGTGCTTTAATGTTGATTATTCAGTGTGTGTGTGTTTCAGGTGTGTAAGGACTGGTGAAGTGTCGCACGTCATCCTGCTGTTTGGACCAAAATAACACTCAAAAACACACGAGTTTCATCAAAGGCAAGAAAACACACACACACACACACACACACACACACACAAACAAAACACAAACGCTTATGATTGTTTCCCCATATTAGTAAAGACATCTCATAGACTTCCTCAAGTTAATGCTATTTTATCCTAACAGAACTTTCTTTTTTAAAAAGAAATTAATATCTTTGTTCATCAAGGATGCATTAAATTGATCAAAAGTGATAGTGAAGACATTTGAGTGAAAGAAATACATAAATGAAGATGAAATTCAAAATATTAAATATCATGGATGAACATCTCCTGAGTAATCCACTATTTCAAAATGACATTTTCACCTTAGATTTAGTAATTGTTTTGATAAAGGGAAACAAACTACATTTCTAATTTAAGTATTATTTATTCTTCAGACATTCCACTTTAAATACAGTTAGTATCAACTGTATGCAAAGTGACACTT
This sequence comes from Spinibarbus caldwelli, assembly GCA_039654775.1. Taxonomy (NCBI): domain Eukaryota; kingdom Metazoa; phylum Chordata; class Actinopteri; order Cypriniformes; family Cyprinidae; genus Spinibarbus; species Spinibarbus caldwelli. The sequence goes on from CM077261.1 coordinate 1,276,223, forward strand.
TTGGTTTTCAACCACTGAAAATGGGTAGAATTCAACAAATTGTACATTCAGCCGCATTGAGATCCACATATCTCTAGGACTGAACCATATGATCTTCAAATTAAACATCACAACAGTTTGTTAAGAATCAAAATCTAAACTCATATTGAGATATCTTTAATACTTCTTGAGTTACACACACACAAACTTTGGAAAAACAATATTTAGGGCACTCAGGTAGGATTTTGCAATTGATTTGATTGAGGGAAACAAGATACATTTCTAGTTTCAACATCATTTGTTCTTCAGACATTTATCTTTAAAAGAAAAAAGTATCAGCTGTATGCAAAGTGACCCACATTTGGTTTTTGACCACTAACTATTAGTACATTGTAACAATTTACTCGTGGAGCTGCATTGAGATCTCAATATCTCTGGAACCGAACCATATAGGGCCTTAAAAATGAAGATCCCAAAAGAAAAGTTTGTTAAAACCCAATATCTAAAAGGGCATCAAGATATCTTTAATACTTCTTGAGTTACAGGCCTACAAACTTTGGAGAAAAAACTTGAAAAGTGCTGTTTCCCCATTTTTGAATGGTCACCATTAGCACATAATGCAGCAAAGGTTGCTAAATTCAACAGATTTTACTAATAGAGCTATTAATCTCTGTGTGAAAATAACAAAATGAGGTTGCCATCTCTCTGAAATAATTTTTACCCTCCTGTAATTTGGCTCCAAATCTCAGGTGAAACCATTCATTTTGACCCTCCTCTACAAACTTGTGAATTACTCAGTAAATATTCATCCCTGACATTTCATATTTTGGATTTCATCACTATTTTTTCTTCAGAAAATCAAATAACCAATCCAAGTAAACACTTTATTTATATGCACAACTTGAATCCACAAACACTTCATCCAACCAATGTCTAAAATGCAACCAAACCAAAACCCAATCCTCATGCACCAACAAACACAACCAGCAAAGCATCCAAATCAGCAAACATCAACAGAAGATAGAAACTCAGTTCACATACCTGTTCAGAAGCTTATTTCCATTCATTATTTCCACATACAGATCACAAACAACTGCCTTCTTCTTCTTTTTCTTCTTTTAGTTTTTTGGCGAGTTACAGACCAACATTAAAGGTGCACACCACCACCTGCTATATTGAAGTGTGTAAAACCATGGCTTCATTGATCTCATTTTATATTCTTCTAATAAGACCAGTTTCATGCAGAAAATTAATTAGTGCCAACAGCTTCCCTTTGAGAATGATCTATTACTAAAGTTCCTTTAATATCCCATTTTTTTCCTGATTTGATGATACATTCTTTAAGTGTTTTCCTTTCTTCCTCATATTTCCTACAGTTTAATATAACATGCTCTACATTTTCTTTGCATTTACAAACCTCACATTTATCTTCAACAGATCTCTGGAGCTGTGCGAAGTCCCCTCATGCTTCAAACGCTCCACCATCATCCCCGTCCCAAAGAAACCCAAAATTACTGGACTTAATGACTACAGACCTGTGGCTCTAACATCTGTGGTCATGAAGTCATTTGAAAGACTGGTTTTGGCTTATCTGAAGTCCTCCACTGGACCCTTACTGGACCCCCTGCAGTTTGCCTACAGAGCAAACAGGTCTGTGGATGATGCAGTCAACATGGGACTGCACTTCATCCTGCAGCATCTGGACAGACCAGGGACTTATGTGAGGATCCTGTTCGTAGACTTCAGCTCCGCTTTTAACACCATCATCCCGGACACCCTTCAGAATAAACTAACTCAGCTCTCCGTCCCCACCTCCGTCTGTCAGTGGATCAACAGCTTCCTGACAGACAGGCAGCAGCTAGTGAGGCTGGGAAAATACACATCCAGCACTCGTACGATCAGCACTGGAGCTCCTCAGGGCTGTGTTCTCTCCCCACTGCTCTTCTCCCTGTACACTAACGACTGCACATCTAAAGACCCCTCTGTCAAGCTCCTGAAGTTTGCAGACGACACCACACTGATCGGCCTCATCCAGGACGGTGACGAGTCTGCCTACAGACAGGAGGTTAAGGAGCTGGCTGTCTGGTGCAGTCTTAACAACCTGGAGCTCAACACGCTCAAAACTGTGGAGATGATCGTGGACTTCAGGAGGAACCCCTCTGCACTCCCCCCACTCACCATCATGAACAGCACTGTGACTGCAGTGGAGTCATTCAGATTCCTGGGCACCACCATCTCCCAGGACCTGAAGTGGGACAATCACATAGACTCCATTGTGAAAAAGGCCCAGCAGAGGTTGTACTTCCTTCGCCAGCTGAGGAAGTTCAACCTGCCACAGGACTTGCTGAATCAGTTCTACTCCGCCATCATTGAATCCGTCCTCTGCACTTCAATAACTGTCTGGTTCAGCTCAGCTACCAAATCTGACCTCAGAAGACTACAGAGGGTAGTCCGGACTGCTGAGCGAATCATTGGTACACCCCTCCCCACTCTCCAAGAACTGTACTCATCCAGAGTGAGCAAAAGGGCTGGCAAAATCACTCTGGACCCCTCACATCCAGCACACTCCCTCTTTGAACTGTTACCGTCTGGTCGACGCTACAGAGCTCTGAGCACCAGAACGACCAGACACAGGAACAGTTTCTTCCCTCAGGCAATCCATCTCATGAACACTTGACATTAAAAGTGGAACATACAACACTATTATAAATTATTTATTCAACACACATACTTATTTTTTTCATTTCAGATCTGCACATATTAGACCTGTACACCATAATTGTCTATACATTGTGTTTTTGCTATTTGTACATTGTCTATTTGTAAATTATTCTTTTATTATCTGTGCCCTGTCCTGTTGCTGTCTTTCTGTTGCACTGTAGAGCTTCTGTCACAAAAACAAATTCCTCGTATGTGTAAGCATACCTGGCCAATAAAGCTCATTCTGATTCTGATTCTGATTCTGATTTATCTGTGTTCACTTTACTCATAAGAAATAATGTATTATTAAGTCTTGTGTGTCCTAACCATAACCTTGTATAACTGATTTCTTCTGTTCTGTTTTTACTAGTAAATGTTTTAACTTTAATTACTTTTTAAATATTCTCTTCCTTTATTATCTAAGTCCCAAATCTTTTGCCAGTGATTATCAGTGTTGCTTTTAATTGTTGTTTTTCCAAGGGAAATCTCTATTTGGTCATTCTGATTTAATGCATTTTTTTTTTTTTTTGGCTAATTTCTCAGCTATTTCCATTATCTTGAATTCCTCTGTTTGCTGGTGTCCAACAGAATTGAACATCTATTCGTAATCTTTCTAGGTTTAGTAGTGCAGTGTATATCTCTATTAAAATGCCGTCTCTAGTTGTTTTGCTGATATTAATACTCTGTAAATCTGCTGCTGAGTCTGAATAAAATACAACTCTCAAACAACTGCTAAAATGGCTTCCCAAACTAACTAAAGCCATAACTAGTACAAAATCAGCCAAACCTCTAGAGGACACTGTGGAGCAAAGGCCATCTGACCTCTGTCTGTCTGTCTGTCTCTGTGTGTGTGTGTGTGTGTGTGTGTGCACGCATGCGTGTTTTTGTGACAAATGAGGACATAAATGAAGTGTATTTAAAATCTGAAATAGCACAAAGTCTCCTGTGAGGGCTAAGTTTAGGTGTAGGGTAGGTGTAGGGCAACAGCACATACAGTTTGTACAGTATAAAAACCATTACGACTATGGGATGTCCCCACTTTTCACAAAAACAATCGTGTGTGTGTGTGTGTGTGGTTTCTGATGACTCTGTCTCAGTGGTGCTGTCAGACTCAGTCTCTCATTCTTCATAACCTCAAACCTCAATCTCGTGGCAAGAAAGAGAGCAAAGACGAGTATTTACGCAGCACCAGGTAAAACAGAAGTTGTATATTGTTAAACATGATGACCAGTATAAAGTGCATTAGTGAAGAGTGTTTTGTGAGCTGTGTGTGCGGATCTCTCTGTGTTGAGGGGCGGGCTGGAGGCGGGGCTGGAGGTGGTACTTAAGGCAGCAGGGCGGAGTCTCGTGGCTCTGAGCGTCTCTCATTGCTCCAATATTCTGACGGACAGATCGCTGTGGCTTGTCAGCTGTCACTGTCGCGCGCTGCAGTCGCTCACATACAGGTGACGTAAAGAACCGTGTATCATAAATAAACATTAGATACTTAGATCAAAATATTGGAGATATTGGAGACTTGATAGATAGATCAAAATAGATAGCAGTTTTTTCAATGATAAATTTGATATAATAAATATATATAATACATTTTATAAATGTTAATGTAGAATTACCCGTACACTGATATATTTTTATTCATTCATTATTCATATGCAATATTTTAATTATTATTTTTTAATTATTTTCTTTTTAATCTATTCTTTTAACTTTCAATCACTACCTGACAGATAGATAGATAGATAGATAGATAGATAGATAGATAGATAGATAGATAGATAGATAGATAGATAGTTTTTATGTAATATTTCAATATTAATTCCATTTTCTTATATTTGCATACAGAATAATGAATAAATAATAAATATTGAAAAAGCACATTGACAATTTAACCACATGCATTTACATGCTTTTCACGTCATAATTCACAATTACAAAACTATCTGTCATTTACTTCCTCATTTTTTAATATTTATTATTTAATTATTTTAAATTATTAAATTTTAAATCAGTTGTTTCAACTTTAAATTAGTACCTATCTGATTTGCATCTTTATTATTATTTTAATAGTATTAATTGTGATATATTTCTCATATAAGGCATGTAGGACATTTTTAGTAAGCATTTTATTTTAATTGACTTTCATTTAAATTATTTATTTAAATTTTACATTATTATGATTTCATTTTTAATGTTTCATTTTATTATTTTAAGTTACTTACATTTTACATTGTTTTAATTTATATTTTTGTAAATGTTTTATTTTAATTATCTTTCATTTAAATTATTTAAATTTTACATTATGATTTATTTTATTTTTTAATGTTTCTTTTTAATTGCTTTTATTTTGAATTATTTGACATTGATTTAATTAATTTCATTAATTATTTTGAATTTATTTAATTGTTTTTCATTTAAATTATTTAAATTATTAAATTGTTTAAAATGTATTATGATTTATTTAATTTTTATTGCTTCATTTGATTTTTTTCAATTATTTAAATCTTACAATATGACCTTACATTATGATGTGTTTTATTTTTGTTTATTTTTATTTTATTTTTTTAATTATTTAATATACCCATAATTGCACATTTATTTATTTATTTATTTATTTATTTAAAATTCTTCTCATTTTCAGTGAGTACCTGTCTGATTTACATCTTTATTATTAATTTAATAGTATTATTATATATTTCTCATGTAAGGCATGTAGGACTTATATTTCTAGTAAGGGTTTTATTTTAATTGTTTTTCATTTAAATTATTTATTTAAATTGTGCATTATTATGATTTAATTTTTATTGCTTCATTTTATTTATTTATTTATTTATTTTAAATGACTTAAATCTTAAATTTATTTACATTTTGTTTAAATTACATTTATTTATTTACTTATTTTGAATAAATTCTTTTAACTTTAAATCAGTACCTGTCTGATTTACATCTTTATTATTATTTTAATAGTAATTATGATATATTTCTCACATAAAGCATGTATTTTTCAGCACATATTACCCTTTGTTATCAATGGTAAAACGGATGCCTTTGGTGTTTTCAGGAGCGCGTCGGATCCGGTGGGGCAGGAGGTGATCTGGGCTCTGGGTGCAGGGTGCAGGGACATCACGACACTGCGCATTGCTCCTCTACAGCCCTGGTGAGCATCCGTCTCTTTAAATCCATCACCGCTGATCACATGACCACTGATCTCCCGTGTTTGTTTTCTGCAGCCTGCAGCCCAGTCGCTTCAGTAACCGCTGCCTGCAGACGATTGGCCGCTGCTGGCCGAACCTGTGTCGAGTCGGGGTGGGCGGAGCCAGCTGCGGAGCGCAGGGATTGGCCTCTCTGGGTGAGTGACAGGCAGAGTTGGGTATAACGCGTTAAACACGTTACTGTTATCTAATTACTTTGTAATGCGTTATGTAGTAATGTAATGCGTTACATATTCAATTTATGTAATTTGATTACAGTTACTAATGTCAATAAAATTACGTTACTTAAGTTACAAATGTTTTGCACGTCAGTATGCCCTTTAACATTTTCATTTCTTTGCGCTGTTATCAGGAAAAAATGCAAGTGATCGTTCAAGTTGCTGTTTTGATATTTATGTAATTTTCAGTCAATATTAAATTACTGAAAGAACTATGAGTTTCACTTTGTATTGTATTTTTTAGGTTTGATAACTTGAAAAGTAAAGTAAACTTGAAAGTAACTCGAAAGTAAAGTAATTAGTAATCTGATTACTTTTTAAATGCAGTAATCAGTAATGTAATCAAATTACAGTTTTAAAGAAGTAATTAGTTTTCAGTCAATATTAAATTACTTGAACGTGATCAGAAGCACCATTAGAAGGGGACGACTGTGCACTGTCAAATAGGATAGGCTAGTTACATGTAGGCTAACACCAAACATAATCGTAATTTATTTTCTCCTTGTCACTAAAAGAAATAAACATTGTAAAACTTAACAATGGTGAATGGCTTGAATTACAATGAATGTGATGTTTGTTGTCGGAAGTTTTAGTTAGCGAATAGCACAGGCTATTTTCCCTTATCAAAAGTTCAGGGGTCGATTGCGGTCTTTTCAAAACTGCGGGGGTCATGACCCCCCTGTCCTCCGCGTCAACGGCGCACCTGTAAGTAGTAATCTGACTACTTTTTAAATGCAGTTATCAGTAATGTAATCAAATTACAATTTTAACAAAATAATTAATATTCAGTCAATATTAAATTACTGAAAGAACTTTGAGTTTCACTTTGTAGTGTATTTTTACTTTGTAGTGTTTGATAACTTGAAAAGTAAACTTGAAAGTAACTTGAATTAGTAATTAGTAATCTGATTACTTTTTAAATGAAGTAAGCAGTAATGTAATCAAATTACAATTTTAAAGAAGCAATTAGTAATTTGTAGTGGATTGTGTTTTTTTTAACTAAATCTAAATAACTAAATAACTGAGTAACTTACCCATCACTGGTGACAGCTGATGCGTGATCTGAGTGTTCCTCATGTGATTCTCGTGTGTTTCTGCAGTCAGGAACTGTGTGAACCTGTGTGAGCTGGAGCTGGATCACATGAATGAACTGAATCAGGACGCAGCGGTGGAGATTTGCAGAGACGGCCTTCAGCTGCTGCACACGCTCAGCTTCATCTCCACACCTGTCACCGCCAAAGCCATTCTGCACTTCAGGAGTGAGTAGAAACACTGACCCATGCTTTATTTTAATTTTAAATTATAAATTTAAATTTGACATTTTTATTATTTTAGTGTTTATTTTTAATTATTTATTTCAATTATACATTATTACGATTTATTTCAGTTTTAGGTATTTTATAGTTTAATTGTTTTATTTTTAATTATTTAATTTTAATTGTTAAGATGTTAAAATTGTTTATTTTAATTATAAATTAGTATGATTAATATTATTTATTTTTGTAGATGTTTTATCATTTAATAGTTTTTATTTTAAATTATCTGTTTACATTTTACATTTTTATTTAATTTTTTTGCAGTAAGTGTTTCATTTTGATTTAAAATATTAGTTGTATAGTTTTTATTTAAAATATTAATTTATACATTATTATGATTTGATTTTTAGAAAGTGCTTAATTGTTTTTATTGGCATTTCTATTGTTTAATTTTAATGTGTTTTTAATTATTTATTTTAATTATACATTATTATGATTTATTTAAGTTTTAGATGTTTTATAATTTAATTGTTTTATTTTAAATTATTTAAATTTTACATGTTAAGATGTCATTTTAGTAAGTGTTGTCACGCAGTCGTGGTTGTAGATAAAGGTGCACGACGAAGGAGTAAACGTAGAGATACTTTAATGAACATCAACACACTATGACCATTCAAAATAGCATTAATCCGAGACAAAGTACAAAGGAGAACACAGGGCTTAAATGGAGTGGAGACAAAAGGGATAATGAAACATAACAGGTGAACAGAATGAACGATGATTAACTTATGAGAACAGGAACTAAAATAAGGACAAACAGGAACTAAACGGGAACATACATATGACAGTAGTCCCCCCTCCCGAAAGGCGCATCCCGCGCCGTAACAGAGGGGGACTAGAGGCTAGTACAGGGCAGGAACAAGGTGGAGACAAGGAGGGCGGATCAGGGAGTTCCAGGGGGCATGGCGGAGCAGGCAGTTCAGGTTGCCATAGCGGAGCAGGGAGCTCAGGAAGCCAGGGCGGAGCAGGGAGCTCAGGGGGGCATGGCGGAGCAGACAATTCCGGAAGCCATGGCGGCTGAGCCTCCGCCTCCTTGCCCGGCTCGGCCACCACGGCCACGGGCATATGCTCCCCCTCCCCAAATTTTCTTGGGGGAAATTAGGGGTCTACAGGGCAGGATGGGTTCTGGAGGAGCAGGCTCTGAGGGGCGTTCTGGAGGAGCAGGCACTGGAGGGCGGTCTGGAGGAGCGGAGCTGGCTAGGACCAGTGGAGGTGAAGGAGACTCAGGAAGCTCAGGAGACGAAGGAGAACGGGGCTCCCTGTTGAGCTCTGTGAGGAGAGTGGGCTCCCTGTTGAGCTCTATGACATGAGTGGGCTCCTTGTTGAACGGACTCTTGAGAGCATTCTGGAGCGGACTCTGGAAAGCATCCTGGAGCGAACTCTTGAGAGCATTCTGGAGCGGACTCTGGAGCGAAGTCTTGAGAGCATTCTGGCGCGGACTCTGGAGCGAACTCTTGAGAGCACTCTGGAGTGTACTCTTTAGAACATCCTGGAGTGGACTCTTTAGATCATCCTGGAGCGGACTCTTTAGAGCTTTCTGGAGTGGACTCAGGAGAGCATTCTGGACTCCAAGACATCCCATCATACTCCACAAGTAATCCCAGAGGCACAGGTGCGGTGGTCATGACAGGATGGGTGGTTGGCGGGCCGAAGAGTGGGGTCGCCGGCGGGCTCGACGGTGGAGCGGCTTGAGAGAGCCGCGGCCGGCAGACTTGACTGATGATCGGCTGGCTTGACAGCGGGCTGGTTCTGGATTGGGGCCGGACACTCTCCAGACACCGGAGGATACCTTCCCTCCAGCTCATTCCCTTGGTGTCTGGGAGGTCCACGGGGCGATAGTAATTGGCCCTGATCCAGAACAGTGAGTTGATGGTGGCGTCGTCCAACGCTGTCATAGCCGTGAGCCCACAGAATTCCCGGGCGAACTCGATGAAAAGGAGATCTCTGCGGGCTAGGGCGATGAAGTGAGCGGCTACTTCCATGGCCACGGGGAGAAACAGGAAAACCATAAATCTTTTTAAAAACAGGGAAACAAAACATGGGGAGAAGGAGTGCCGCTCATTAATTTGTTTGGGTCTCGGATTCTGTCACACGGTCGTGGTTGTAGATAAAGGTGCACGACGAAGGAGTAAATGTAGAGATACTTTAATGAACATCAACACACTATGACCATTCAAAATAACAATAATCTGAGACAAAGTACAAAGGAGAACACAGGGCTTAAATGGAGTGGAGACAAAAGGGATAATGAAACATAACAGGTGAACAGAATGAACGATGATTAACTAATGAGAACAGGAACTAAACTAAATAAGGACAAACTAAACGGGAACATACATATGACAAGTGTTTTTCATTATTTTAATTTTAAAATGTTTTATTTTAATTATACATTAGTATGATTAATATTTCTTTTTTCATAGGTGCTTTTTCATTTAATAGTTTTTATTTAAAATTATCTATTTACATTTTACATTTTTATGATTTAATTTTCAGTGTTTCATTTTGATTGCTTTTATATTAATTTATGCATTATTATGATTTGACTTTTAGAAAGTGCTTAATTGTTTATTTTAAATTATTTTATTTACATTTTCATGATTTTATTATTTTAGTAAGTTGTAAATTGTTTTTATTTTTAAATTATTTAAATTTCACATTATGATTTAATTTTTAGTGTGCTTGCACTGATCTATATATAATGACTATTATAGATCAGTGTGTGTGTGACTTGATTTTTATTTTAAATTAGTTAAATTTTACATTTTTATAAATTATTCTCTTTTATTAAGTGTCTTATTTTATGTTTTTATTGTAAAATTATGAAAATGTTAATAATATTAAAATATTTTTATAATAACTATTATTAAAATTATTTAATATTTAATTTTTTTTAATTATTTTTAGGAAGTGTTTTTGAAAAAAAAATATTTAAATTCAACAATTTAGTGTATTATTACTTTTTTGTGCTTTATTTTCATTTAAAATTTACTTAAGAATTTTACTTTATTATTTACATTGTACTTCTTATAAATTATATAATTTTTCATAGGTTTTATTTGGATTGTTTATATTTTAATTTAAAATTTACTGAAGAATTATAATTTTTATTTTTTAAATTATTTACATTATACTTATAAATTATATATTTTTGTATGTTTTATTTGGATTGTTTTTATTTTAAAATTATTTAAATTTGACATTTTTGTGTTATTTAATTTTCTGTGCTTTATTTTAATTTAAAATGTACTTTTTAAGAATGATAATTTTCAGTATGTTTATATTTTGATTGTTTTTATCTTTAAATAATTTTAATTTAATATTTCTATGAATTTTTTTCATGTTTAGTAAGCATTATATTTAAATTATTTTTATTTTAAAATTATTTAAATTTTACAATTTCATGATTTCATTAACATGGTAGTCCCTGATCTAGATCATTTCACATATGAAATTAAACATTACTCACAGGCACACAAATATTCTTGTCTTATTTGCATATGGATGTCAGTTGGTCTTCTTTCTCACATCTATTTGCATATTGAATCGAGATTAGTTCCTTCTGTTTTGCATCTATTTTTTATCTATTTATAACCACCTGCACTGCAGAGATGGTCATTTGGTGTGTTGATTATTTTATTCAGGACTAAAACTTAAACTTAATCAGTGATGAGCTCATGCACATCTAACACAGCTCTTCTGTCTCTGTGTGTGTGTGTGTGTGTGTGTGTGTGTGTAAGGTGTGTGTGTGTGAGTCTGAAGTGTGTGCTGGTTCAGTTGAGTATCTCTGATTATTTCGAAGACGCTGACAATGAAGAAGCCAAGAGATTATTTGAGGAGATCGTCAACAACCTACAGGTCAAACACACACACATCTGAATCTCATCTAAAAACAATGGCATATCTGGAAATATCTGTTGTGTGTGTCTGATTTAAATGAAGTGTATTTTATCTCCTCAGGCGCTGAGAAAGCATCTGGCTCTGAGTGATGTCCTTCAGATCAGAGTGGACAAACCCTGAGAAACAGCTCCTGATTCACTGTGACCATCTGACGCAAACACACACACACACACACACACACGTTTATTATTTTTATATAAACCAAAATTATAATAATCACAGACATAAACATAGACAACATAACCCTACAGGAGAACTTACAAACAACATTAGAATTGTTATTTTAAATGATTTAAATTTAACATTTATGTTTTATTTAGTGTTTTTTGTTTTAAAATAATTTATGTACATTATTATGATTTATTTAACTTTGAATAAGTGTTTTATTTAAATTGTTTTTATTTTTAATTATTATTTAAAATTTACATTTTTATTATTTAATTTTAAGCATTTTAATTTAATAATTTTTATTTTAAAATGATTTATTTTTATCAATTAAACAATATTATGATTTATTTAATTTTAGTAAGTGCTTCCATTTTTTATTTTAATTTAAATTTTTAAATTTTTATAATTTAAATTTTTTTTTTTAAATTAATTTCAATTTTACATTTTCATGAATTATTTCCTTTTTAGTATTTTATTTTAATTGTTAAAATAAATTTGAAATAAACACAAATAAGGCACTTTTGAGAATGGAGACGGTTTGAGGTTTGAGGTGCACAATTATATCGCAACTAAACACTCAGGTCTGTTTATTTTCAATATTAAAGTAGTTTTAGAAATATAATTCAAATATATTATGATAGTTGTTAGATGTAGTCATAATGTCTCAATAAGCTGTAAATGTTATTGAAGTCACTTATGAATTCAGTACTGTTTAAACGCACGTATGCATGAACACACACACACACACACACACACACACACACACACACAAAGGTCTTCCACCAGGTGTCTTCAACAACCTCAGACTCATCTGGATTGAATCTGTTTGTGTGTTTAGTGTGTGTATAATGTGTTATTGATGTTATATTCAGCACTGATTATTAGGAGAATAACCCCATCATTCATCATTTTTAATTTAATTGATTTATTTACATTTTTTATATTTTTAGCATTTCTATTATAATTATTCAGTTTTATATTTTATTTTTATATTATTTATCAAAATTGTACATTTTTGTGGATTTAATTTTTAGTATTTTTAATGTTTTATTTTGAATTTTACATTTATATGAAATGTTTGATTTTTGTTTTTATTTTGAAATTATTAAACATTGTACATTTTTGTGAATTATTTCAATTATTTTATATATTTAATTTTTTGTTTTTATTTAAAAATTATTTAATTTTATATTATTTAAATTTACATTTGTATGAGTTTATTTGATTTTTTTTTTTTTAATTGTTTTAGTTTTAAAATTATTTATTTAAATGTTATATTTTTATGATTTAATTAATTGTTTGCTTATTACCAACTAACAAACCCCATTTTGAGAAATCCTGATCTGAAGCATTTCACATTTGAAATATGAAAAATCAGTTTATCTGAACTCAAATCTGATTGCAACTGAAAACCAAAAGAGTCCTGAAGTCTCTAAATATGGACTTTGAGTTTGGAAATGATGAGATTGTGTGGCTTTATTTGATCGGCTGCTCATCAATGATTGCTGATCAATTATCCTCTGGACCAAAGCTCTCAATTACTGTACTTTATAATGCAAATGATAATCCTGAGAATGTGCTGACAATCTGAAGTGTGTCTTAACAGCGATTCAACTCCCACATTAATATGAAACGATGCTTTAATTCTCTAATGATAATGCTTGATTGTGCACATTAATGAAGAGTCTGTGTAGAATTGATTAAACTCCTCTGTGAAGTTGTAGTAAAGTGAAAGTGAGTTGAGGAAACATTAAATCAATGTTGAGACAATTATGAGAGAAATCCAGGCAAATATTACCTCATTTAATAAAAACATTATGGTGCATTTTCATATATGATGTACTTTGTTGGAACAAACTGAAGTGCAAAACAAAAAACAAAACAAATTAAAAAAAAAACCTGATTATGTCATTTTTAATGAATTGTCATTTTTGCATGTATTAACTGTGTAACTAAACTGTAAATATAAAGCACTAGACAATCCAGAGCTTTATTTTATTTTTTATTCTACTTGAGTACTCAAATTGTAATGAATTGTCATTTTTAATTAAACAAAGAAATACACTACCAGTCAAAAGTTTTTGAACAGTAAGATTTTTAATGTTTTTAAAGAAGTCTCTTCTGCTCACCAAGCCTGCATTTATTTGATCCAAAGTACAGCACAAACAGTACAATTTTGAAATATTTTTTACAAATTTAAAACAGCTGTTTTCTTTGTGAATATCTGTTAAAATGATACTCCAGTCAACATCATTACTCCAGTCTTCAGTGTCACATGATCCTTCAGAAATCGTAATAATATGATGATTTGCTGCTCAAGAAACATTTCTGATTATTATTATTATCAATATTTAAAACAGTTGTGTAAAAAAAAAATTGGGGGGGGGGGGGGGGGGGGGGGTTATAGAAATTAATACTTTTATTTAGTAAGGATGCTTTAAATTGATCAAAAGTGATAAAGTAATTTATAATGTTGCAAAAGATTTCTATTTCAGATAAATGCTGTTCATCTGAACTTTCTATTCATTAAAGAAACCTGAAAAAATCTACTCAGCTGTTTTCAACATAATAATAATAATAATTATGATAAATGTTCCTTGAGCAGCAAATCAGCATATTATTATGATTTCTGAAGGATCATGTGACACTGAAGACTGGAGTAATGATGCTGAAAATTCAGCTTTGATCACAGAAATAAATTACAGTTTAACAGATATTCACACAGAAAACAGCTGTTTTAAATAGTAAAAATATTTAAAAATTGTACTGTTTGTGCTGTACTTTGGATCAAATAAATGCAGGCTTGGTGAGCAGAAGAGACTTCTTTAAAAACATTAAAAATCTTGCTGTTCAAAAACTTTTGACTGGTAGTGTAAATAAATAAAGCATGCAATTTTTAATGTTTTTTTATTTTATTTATTTTACTTATTTTAATTTGCCCATTTTTAAGGAATTGTTATTTTTGCATGCATTAAATAAAATGAAGCACTGTCAGGTTTTTAATTTATTTAATTTGCACATTGCCATTTGTAATATTCAATACGTTTATTTATTTATTTATTTTGTGAATAAATAAATAAATAATGCAAGTACTGGACAGTGCTTGCAATTTTAATTTGATCATTCTTAATGAATTGTGTTCTTAATGAATTTTAGCATGCATTCAATAAAATGAATAAAGCACTCTGGTTTTTAATTTATGATTTGCACATTTCCATTTGTAATGGTCAATATGTTTATTATATTTTTGCATTTTTTCAATAACATAAAGTTCACAGACTGATTGATAGATTTATGCATAATCAATCAATCGGTGTCCTTTATTTATTTGTCATTTTTAAGTTCAGATATTCTGAAACACAGAGAGAGAAGCTGCTCTCTAGTGGACGCAGCGGAGGATCAGAAACTCTCTCTCTGATGAAGTCCTGCAGTTTCTATTTGCGACTCAAACAGGAATACAAAAATAAACCTCTACTTTCATGTCTTAAAAATAGAAATATCAAACACATTTTACTTTCCTCAGTTCCACTGTCTGTCAGAAAAGAAGGCATTAAGACCGCGCGCCACGTGCACGAGCGCTCACCTGCAGCGGGGGTCCCGCGCTCAGGCTGCGCGCTCCCGTCTACAGCGCCCAAAAACCGCGCACGCCGCGCTCGTTTAAGGGCGGATCGGGATTTTCGTTAACGCAGCCTCACCGGAATCACGCGTTTGACCGGATTTTCCGTTATCGCTCAGCCGAATCATCTGGAACATTTCCCAACGCGCGTCTGAACGCGACGCGGAATAAACGCAGCGCTTACCGCTTTTGTCTGGATGTAAATGATGCGCCGGTAAACGCGAACCCCGCGCGTCCGCTCGGACTTTAACGATAAAAGCGGACGGTAAAGAACGGAAGAAAGAACGTCGCGCTACCGGGAAGGAAAATGTCCCTCAGCAGAAGCATCGAGCTCGAGCACTTTGACGAACGGGACAAAGCGCGCCGCACCAAGCGCGCGGCCGCCGTCGGTTCGGCCGGTTCGGGCTCGCGCGCGAGCAGTCTGGTCCCGAGTCCCGCGCACAGCGCCAACTGCAGCTTCTACCGCACGCGCACGCTGCAGGCGCTCAGCTCCGAGAAACGCGCCAAGAAGGTCCGGTTCTACCGGAACGGAGACCGGTACTTCAAGGGTCTGCTGTACGCGGTGTCTAATGACCGCTTCAGATCTCTGGACGCGCTGCTGGCCGAACTGACGCGCGCGCTCGCGGACAACCTGCACCTGCCGCAAGGTGTGCGCAACATCTACAGCGCGGACGGCGCGAGGAAGATCACCAGCCTCGAGGAGCTAGAGGAAGGTCAGACACTCACGGAAATACCTGACCACAGAACCGGTCAGAAGGGTCAATTTTGTGAAACTGAGATTTATGCATCATCTGAAAGCTGAATTAATAATCTTTCCATTGATGTATGGTTTGTTAGGATAGAACAATATTTGGCTGAGATACAACTATTTGAAAATCTGGAATCTGAGGGTGCAAAAAAATCTAAATATTGAGAAAATCACCTTTAAAGTTGTCCAAATGAAGTTCTTAGCAATGCATATTACTAATCAGAAATTAAGTTTTGATATATTTACAGTAGAAAATTTACAAAATATCTTCATGGAACATGATCTTAATATCCTAATGATTTTTGGCATAAAAGAAAAATCAATAATTTTGACCCATACAATGTATTTTTGGCTATTGCTACAAATATACCTGTGCTACTTATGACTGCTTTTGTGCTCCAGGGTCACATATCCAAAGGGTCACAGCATGAATTATGATCTTATAAGAAGGTGAAAGGTTGCAGGTTCGAAGCCCAGTAATGGACCATTATAGGTTCAAGGTTTCTCATTTGTCACATGCATATTACATACATGTGGTTTAGTGAAATATTTTATTATTATATTAATAGTATTATATATTATTATACAATTATATACATATATTTATATTATATATACAACACATATTATTATTATTATTATTATTATTATACAATGCTGTTTTAATATATCAATATTACAATTTTTTAAAGCAAATAAAATGTAACATTAATATAAATATATTATAATACATGTTGTAAAATCTCTCTCTCTCTCTCTCTCTCTCTATATATATATTGCAATTTATAAAATATATAATACTTTTTATTTATATGTAAATAACATATTTAAAAAAAAATGTAAGACATCAAATTATATTTTAACATCAATATTACAGAATATTACTGGAAAATGAAGTGTATACACAGTTAATACAATTAAATGAAGACCTCAGAAATGAAATAAAAACAGAAAATTCTACATTGATGAATCTGTAGATTTCAGAGGATGCATTTCTAATTTTTGTTACATTTTGTTACATTTGTTACATTTTGTGAGATAAATTATGTGAATTTAAAATAAAAATTAAAAAAATAATGTAAAATTAAGATAAATCATTTTAAAATAAAACAATATATTTAAAACATTAAATTATATGTTAACATCAAAAATACAGGTTTTTAATGGAAAATGAAGTGTACACACAATTAATACAATTAAATAAAAACCTCAGAAATGAAATAAAAACTAAAAATTCTACACTGAAGGTAGATTTTGGTGGATCCCTGGTGGAGACTCTAGTTTAAAATGGTAAGCACTTCCCACTGAATCATGAGCTACTTGAAAATCAAGTAGAACCAGCTGGAACATTTACATTTAGTCATTAAGCAAATACTTTTATCCCATCCCATCATAAGCATTTATCATAAGAGCCATTAATACTCAGTGAGTCACTGGACTGCAACGGGAAGCTGAATTTGTTAATCACTAGCTTGATAATGAGCAGTTTAACCCAGCTAACAACCAGCTATCATGTGTCAGTTTTATTAAAAAAACAAAAAAAAAAAAACATAAAAATGTTAAATGATAAAAAAAAAATAATAAAACATTTTTAAAATAAATAAAAAAATATAAAATTTAATTTCAAAAACAAATGTAAAATTAAAATGATTTAAACCTAAAACAAAAAATGTACACTTCAAATTGTACAATTAATTTTAAGCATATATAAAAAAGTTACATTAAAATAATGTTAAAACAAAAATGTCAAATTAAAACAAATATTTTTTAAATAAAACATTTAAAATTAAAGTAAATAATTTTTAAACAAAACACAAAAATGTAAAATTGCAATAAACAAGTTTCAAAACAAAACACTTCCTAAAAACATGAAATATTTTATTAACCTGCCTCTCATTCGCCACAAAAACAATAAAAGAAATGTTATAGTCTTACCTTATACACAATTAGTCTCATTGTGACAACTGAGCACATTCCCCTCCAGTTATAATTTCTGCAATAGAGAAAAGATCTTTATCATTACTGTAAGTTAACAAATGTAAAATGTTAAAGAAAAAACCCACAAAACTTGTTTAAATACATTGCAATCATTCAATTTTTGTGGAAAATTATGTCACAGTGCATAAAAATCTGCCAAAAACTACTTAAATAGACATTACATTTATGAAAAACACAATACAATTTATTTTGCATTGCAAAAATAAGAATTTTGTGAAAAACTCTGATAGAAATTACATGCATGTAAATCTTAAATAGGCATAACTTTTGTGCAAAACAGTATTATCTTTGTGTGTGGTGTGTGTGTGTGTGTGTGTGTGTGTGTGTGGTGTGTGAGTGTGAGTGTGAGTGCGTGTGTGTGTGAGAGTGTGTGTGTGAGTGTGAGTGTGAGTGTGTGGGGATGAAATGTGAGCCGCTGGTGTTTTCATGAACACTTATGTTATTCGCTCGAGCGAGTCTGAATGATTTAAGCTCAGTTTGTGAACATTCAGTCACTTCAGATCATTAGTGATCTCTCTCTCTCTCTCACACACACACACACACACACACACAGAGTCGCTGTTATTGATCAGTCATCAGCTCTGACTATGAGTCCATCTGAACACAGAGTCCATTACAGCAGCAGGCAATCAATGACCAGCACTTATTGCAGGACGTCTGCGGTCGGTTCAGGACAAACTCATGCAGAAATCCCTCTGTGTCCCTGCTGGATGACTTTTAAGTTTTAAATGAGAGTTAGACTTTACGTTTTTTAAGATTTGTTTTTGCATTAAGTGTCGTTGTCTTATATTTTGCACAATCAGCAGTTTAAGTTTTCCAAAGATGAAAGTTTGTTTTTGCAAGGGTTTGTACTCTTTCTCTTGTCATAAGTGTCTTGGTGTGTGTATCAATATTAATAATTTCATTAATACTCATATATCAATGGCTCCTCCCACTTTCAGCACCTCAGACAGTGTTCCAACTTTACATAGTCTGGAATACTTAAGATTTATTAATATTTTTGAAAGAAGTCTCTTCTGTTCACCGAGGCTGCACTTATTTGATCAAAAATACAGTAAAAATTGTGAAATATTATTCAAATTTAAAATAACTGTTTTCTATGTGAATATCTGTTAAACTGTAATTTATTTCTGTGATCAAAGCTGAATTTTCAGCATCATTACTCCAGTCTTCAGTGTCACATGATCCTTCAGAAATCATTCTAATATGCTGATTTGCTGCTCAAGAAACATTTCTGATTATTATCAATGTTGAAAACAGTTGTGCTGCACAATATTTATGTGGAAACTGTGATGCATTTTATTTCTCAGGATTCACAGATGAATAGAAAGTTCAAAAGAACAGCATTTATTTGAAATAGAAATCTTTTTTAACATAAATGTCTTTACTGTCACTTTTGATCAATTTAATCTTTTAAAAAACATATTTTGAAAGATTATGTATCCTCTACCACAAAAATATGCAAATATGAATTGCTAATAATCAAAAATGTTTCTTGAGCAGCAAATCAGCATATTAGAATGATTTCTGAAGGATCATGTGACGCTGAAGACTGGAGTAATGATGCTGAAAATTCAGCTTTGATCACAGCAATAAATTACATTTTAACAGATATTCACATAGAAAACAGCTGTTTTAAATTGTAATAATATTTCAGATTTTTTCTATTTTTTCTGCATTTTTGATCAAATAACTGCAGCCTTGGTGAGCAGAAGAGTCCTCTGATTAATCAGAATGTGAGTGTGACACGTGCAGCAGCTTCATGCTGGTCTTACAGCAGATATTTGACTCAAACATCTGGAGCGCTTGACCTTGAGGAGCTTGACGTGATCTTGAGCGTCACAGATGTCTGACAGGTGCATCTGTCATTCAGCAGAAGCGATGAGAATCAGACGGTGAGATGAGTTCAAGCGGGAGCTGCTGGATTACAGTATTAAAGCACAGATGCGCTCACTCACACCTGACACACGCTGATGCCCCTTTGACCCCAGAGTCGCGTCGTCATGGCGATCGGGGTCAATCGGCTGAGTGAATGAAGCTGCTGTCAGCGGGAGGATCAATCACTGCATCAGCATCTTCACAGCTGATCGGCTCCAGATGGATGCAGATGGTTTGATGGTGGTACAAGTTTGCTTTTGCAACCCTAGCAACCACCCAGAACATCCTAGCAACCATAAAGCAATTTTGACTTTAAATAATTCCAGCCAGGATTTTCCCAAACTGGGGTTCATGAGTCATGTAAAATACTACAGTAAATTAAATAATAAAACTATGAATTTAAAATAAATACTTTTAAAATAAAACTTTTAAAAATGTACATAGCTTTAGTTAATTTTTACGTTTTACTTTTAGTAGTTTTAGTTAAACCTATTTCAGTTAGTTGCCAAGGAAACATTTCAAATTTTTGTGTAAATATTGTAAGTTTAATAATATAAAAATGAAATTAGAATTACATTTTTTTAATAAAATTAAATTAATTTAATGTAAAATAAATTAAAATTAAAACAAAAATGGCAAATTAATCCAACTAATTTAAAAATAAGTTAATTTTACTTCAGTTGTAGTTTCAGTAATTTTAGTACTTGAACCTGTTTCTGTCATTTGCCACATTTCTGCAAAATTTTTGTTACATTTTGTGAGTTCAATCATTTAGAAATCAAGTTTAAAAAATGTGAAATTAAATAAAAATTAAAACAATAAATTAAGGCAAATTATTTAAAAAGCATAAAACAAATGTAAAATAAGCAATTTAAAAATAAAACAAACAAAAAAACAATGTCAAATTAAAATAAATATTTTGAAACAAAACAAAAATGTAGAATTAAAATAAATGACTTAGAAATAACAAAGTAAAATAGTTTTTGAAAAAAATGAAAATTTAAAATAAAAAAATATGTAAAAATAAAACAAATTTGAACATAAAACAAATTATTTTAAAATAAACAAATGTAAAAAGTAAAATAATTTAGAAATAACAAAACTAAAATAAATAATTTTTGAGGCAAAATGAAAATATAAAATTAATAAAACAAATTTGAACTTAAAATAAAGGTATAAAAATAAAATAAAGATTTTGTATAACAATTTTATAAATAATATTTATAAAACAAATATATAAAATATTTAATTTCTATATAATTTTTTAACTTTTATATAAATTGTAACTAATTTTTAATGTTTTCATTTTTATTTTAATTTCACAAAATGAAAATATAAATTGAACAAAATTCTAATTTTTTGAAGCCAAATAAAAATATAAAATTAAAATAAATCATTTTAAAATAAAACATAAATTTGAACTTAAAATAAATTATTTTAAAATGAAAATAAAAAATAAAATAAATAATTTAGAAACATAAATAAATAAATTAAACATTTTTTTGAAGCCAAATAAAAATATAAAATTAAAATAAATACTTTTAAAATAAATCAACTAAACTACAACTTTGACTAAAAAGATGAAATAATTTGTTAACCTGCATGCCATGGAACCATTAACCGGCTTCAAAGAACCGTAAACATTGAACGTGTCGTTAAATTATGACTTACAGTAAATAGTTGAGCCCAGTTTATGAATCTGGACTAACCCGTTCTGTTCCTGCCGCAGGTGAGAGTTACGTCTGTGCCTCTAATGAGCCCTACAGAAAGGTGGACTACACCAAGAACGTCAACCCTAACTGGGGCTCGCGGCTGGCGGGAGCGGGGCCTGTGGGTGGGGCCTGTGGGCCTGTGGGCGGAGCCGGGCGTCAGGGGCCTCAGCGGGAGACGAAAGACTTCATCAAACCCAAACTGGTGACAGTGATCCGGAGCGGCGTGAAGCCCAGGAAAGCTGTGAGGATCCTGCTGAATAAGAAAACAGCTCACTCCTTCGATCAGGTGCTCGCAGACATCACTGAGGCCATCAAACTGGACTCCGGCGTCGTGAAGAGACTCTACACTCTGGACGGAAAACAGGTGCGACTGCCAAAATACACAGTTCTTCTGGATTTAGTCCGTCTCAGTTTGTTCTGTTTCTTCATGTCATTCCAGACAGACTGATGATGATCAGATCAGATCTCTGTGGATTATTACAATTAATGGCAAAATGAATGTTTAGAAATGTAAACTGATATTTCCTTCTGACACACTACAGCAAAAGATAGAAATAACTGACTTAAAACCATTTTTAGCTGCTGAAAATACTAGTGTTCTAATCATTTTGGCCGCCACTGTACATAATAATAAAAAAAAATGGCTGAAATTAGCATTTATTTTGCACAAACATAAAAGGATACAAGCTCTAATACTTCTGTTCATCAGTCAGACAGGTTCATTTAATGCTGATCGTCTCAAAACAGCCACATGTCAATTTGTTAATCAGTCTTATCAATAATCATCTATTAGTAATACATCCTGCTCATTAATTACTTTGGGAGTGTTTGCATTCCCTTAAGAGACTCAGAATCAATAGTAGAGTGTTATTTTAGTACTCTTTCTTTTTTACTATTATAGTTGTTAATGTTATTCTGAATTAGCTTTTATTTTATATTGCTAAGTTGTAGTAATTTTTTTTTTCTTAATAGTTTTTTTATATTTCAGTTTTAGTCGTTTTAGTACTTCTTTCAATTTTCCTATTTCAGTTAGTTGCATTTCTAATTTTTATTTTTTAATCAAGTTTTTTATTTTAATTTAATTTGAAATACCGAAAACCATTTTTAATAGTTTTAGTTAACAATAACAAGAAAAAAAAGGGAAATTATGCTTAGAAATTATCATTTTGTTATCATTTACTCTCACAAGTCATTAAAAATTGTTTGATTTTCTTTCTTTTGCAGAAAACAAAATAGAGACATTTTTAAAGAATGAAAAAGTGGCTCAGACCTAAGATTTAGGTGAATAATAAATTAAATTTGACATTTATTTTATATATACAAATCTTAAATATGAACACATATTAAATATATTTATTAAATATTTATACATTTTAAATATTAAGTATTTATTTCAATATATTTAATTAAATATTATGAAGATTTAGGTAAAATAAAATAAATTGTATATATTTTATTATTTAAATATCTTACAAATTTTGGATGTGAACAAATATTAAATAGATATTCCTAATTTTTTTTAATATTCTTGAAATATTTAAAGATATTTAAAAATGTAAATATTATGATTCATTAAATTTAATTTTATATATTATTTTATATATTACAAATTTTAAACTTAAAAAAATTAAATATAAGCTATATAATATATATGTACAATTCTTTAATAAATTTAAATATTACTATTTTTATCATTATTCTTATATTTTCACGTCTTGTCATTTTATGCACTATTTATATATTTAATGCCCAGTCTAAGTAGCTGACCAAGTTTATATCTGACTTTTTGTATTCTGTATATGACTGCGTATATGTGATAAATAAAAATCTTGTAATTTCAGTCTGTTCCTCACACAAAGCAATCATAAGACTTACAATATAGTGCACAAGTCACTGTTATGATGCTTTATGGTCATGGTTGGAGTTCAGTAACACTGTCATCAGATGCAGATGAGCAGCATGAACATTATCACTGCTGAACAGGAGCATCTCATTTTCTGTTTCACACAAAGAAAGTCAGTCGGTCGGGTGTGTGTGTGACTGACGGCTGATGGACGGAGACACAATGAATAATGAATGAGACGTTCAGCACGAGCGGCTCTGTCTGATCTTCCAGAAAGTCCCGTCCGACTCCATTACTGCTGAGATTCACAGAAACATCTCAAATTAAAATACTTCTGTAATTAAAACAAGACGATGCAAAATTAAAATAAATTTAAAACAAAACTTAAAAATGTAAAACATTAAAATCATTTTATAATAAAACAAATGTAAATGTAAAAACAACTATTTAATATAAAAGAAAAAATGTAAAATTAAAATGAATCGTTTTAAAACAAACATACAAACGTTAAACCATTTTATACTAAAACAAATAATATTAAAAGTAAAACAAAAATGTAAATTAAATACATTTATTTTAACACGTGTAAAATTAAAACAAAACATAAAAATATCAAATTAAAATAAATAATTTTAAAATAAAAAAATCATCTTGAAATAAAACATATGTAAAATATATAATTTAAATACAAAACAAAATAAATCACTTGAAATTTAAATCATTTTAAAACAAATAATTA
>CM077261.1:1305246-1382746 GCA_039654775.1 Spinibarbus caldwelli
AGTTCACTTAAAAGGACAGTTTGAAGTGAAATGAATCAAACTTACCAAATTTAACTTTTATAAGTTTAAACTAAGACATTAAAACATTTTTTTTTTTTTCTGAACTTACACTACCGTTCAAAAGTTTTGGATCAGTAAGACTTCTAATGTTTTTTAAAGAAGCCTCTTATGCTCATCAAGGCTGCATTTATTTGAACAAAAATACAGAAAAAAAAAATCTATTCTTGCAAAATGTTATTACAATATAAAATAATGGTTTCTTTTTTTAATATACTTTAAAGTATAATTTATTTCTGTGATGCAAAGCTGAATTTCCATCAGCATCATTATTCCAGTCTAAAGTGTGACATGATCCTTCAGAAATCATTCTAAGATGCTGATTTATTATCAGTGCTGGAAACTGTTGTGCTGCTTAATATTTTTTTGGAACCTGTGATACTTTTTTTCAGGATTCTTTGATGAATAAAAAGATAAAAAGAAGAGCATTTATTTATAATAGAACTCTTTTCTAACAATATACACTACCGTTCAAAAGTTTGGGGTCAGTAAATTTATATTCTTTCTTTTTCTGAAAGAAATTAAACCTTTTATTCAGCAAGGATGTGTTAAATTGATAAGAAGTGATAGCAAAGATTTATATTGTTAGAAAAGATTTATATTTTGAATAAATACTGTTCTTTTTAACTTTTTATTCATCAAAGAATCCTGAAAAAAATATCGCAGTTTCCAAAAAAATATTTGGCAGCACAACTGTTGCCAACATTGATAATTCTAATAATAAATCAGCATATTAGAATGATTTCTGAAGGATCATGTCACACTTTAGACTGGAGTAATGGCTGATGGAAATTCAGCTTTGCATCACAGAAATAAATTATACTTTAAAATATATTAAAAACGAAATCATTATTTCATATTGTAATAACATTTTGCAAGATTACGTTTTTTTTCTGTATTTTTGATCAAATAAACGCAGCCTTGATGAGCATAAGAGACTTCTTTAAAAAACATTACAAGTCTTACTGATCCAAAACTTTTGAACGGTATTGTATATTAAAACTTACATATTAAATATTCTTTGTCTGAATTGAGTGGCAGTAAAGATCATGAAATCAGTCCAACAACATGAGTTTTTTGTAAACTAAAAGAATAAAAATTAAATCAGTGTTTTATATTGCTCAACCCTGCAGTAGCTCCGCCCACAGTGTAATCCTATTGGTCCGAAATCCCTCATAATTGCATATTAAACATCAGGTGTGTTCTGATTGGCTGTTTTGATGTTTTGTGACATTCTCTCTCTCTCTCTCTCTCTGCAGTGAACGGTAATGAGGTTCAGTCGTCTGTCATCGCTGAGAAGTATAAAGTGGGGAAGGTGATTGGTGATGGAAACTTCGCTGTAGTCAGAGAGTGTGTGGAGAGGTAATATATCACACACACACACATACACTAGAGACACTAAGCGCAGATGTGAATAGCTGAGAGCTCATGTCATGTCTCAGGTCTACAGGACAGGAATATGCACTGAAGATCATTGACAAGGCCAAATGCAGCGGCAAGGTAAACAAACACTTTACTCTCAAACAGTAGAAGGACTCTAATTAAAATACCTCATCAGCTCTTCTGCTGTCTGAAGGCTTTCCCTCTTTCTTCATTTCATTCATGTTATTGAGTCTTACTCGGTGAATAAGGATCCTTTGAGATTATTTGAAATGAGTGCAACTTTGACCTGTACAGATGAATGCAAAAATGTATTCAGTTATTATTTGTTAATAAAACAGGAAATTATGCACTTTTTTAAAATAAGCAATAGCCTTCAGTTTACACTAAAGTTTATATTAAACTTCAAATGAATTGATCTGAATAAAGACTCTATTGTTTTCTGTAAAGCTGCTTTACGGCTGAAATTTAATTTGTTTCATAATTGATGAATTTTGCAACATTAACTGTTATTTTACTGTTCATTTATGTAAAGCTGCTTTGAAACAATCTGTGTAAAGCGCTATAGAAATAAATGTGACTGGACATTATATATGTCCAGTCACATTTATTTCTATAGCGCTTTATACACATTGTATTATATTTTTGTATTTTTACATTGTGGTTATATTTTTAGATATATACTATATTTTTAGACATACACTAGCATATTGATGAGGTCAAGCTGGAGACACGAATGAAATCATATCACTGATATACTATTATAATTTGTGTTCATTTATTTTTAATTATATATTTTTTTTATGTTGTGTTTTCACTTCAGTTTTAAAGTTTTAGTCATTTTGTTGTGTGTTTTTGACATTTTTTATTAGGTTTTTTTTTAAGTCTTTTTAAGACTTTTTTACTTAAAGTTAAACCAAATTAAATTGAGAAATGTTGCCTTGATGAATAACAGACATAAAAAGTGTAAGTTTTTTTAAGTACAGTGCCCTCCACTAATATTGGCACCCTTGGTAAATCTGAGCAAAGATGGCTGTGAAAATAAATCTGCATTGTTTATCCTTTTGATCTTTCATTCATTCATTCAAAAAAAAAAAAAAAAAAAAAAAAAAAAAATCACAAAATTCTAACCCATCACTGAAGTAAAACAATTGAAAGTGGGGAGAAAATCTCATGATAAAATAAATGTTTTTCTCCAGTGCATGTTGGCCACAATTATTGGCAGCCCTGGAAATTCTTATGAGTAAAATATCTCTGAAGTATATTCCCATTCATATTTACATTTTTTTTTAGCATACCAGGAAGACTAGGAGCATGAAATTGTCCATCCATGACTTCTGTTCCACAAGATTATAAATATGAGGAACACAAAGGCCAAATTCCCTTAATCATCCATCACAAGGAGTAAAATCAAACAATAAAGTTCTGATGTGCAGAACAAGATTGTTGAGCTTCACAAAATAGAAAGTTGCTGTAAAGACAAAAGCTAAAGCATTGAAAATTCCCATTTCCATCATCAGGGTAATAATTAAGAGGTTCCAATCAACTAAAGATGTTACAAATCTGCCTGAAAGAGGACGTGTGTCTATATCGTCCTAATGCACGCTGAGGAGGAGAGTTTGAGTGGCCAAAAACTCTCCAAGGACCACAGCTGGAGAATTGCAGAGATTAGTTGAGTCTCGGGGTCAGAAATCCTAAAAATATATATATCAAACAGCACCTACATCAGCACATGTTGTTTGGGAGGGTTTCAAGAAAAATTCTCCTCGCTCATCCAAAAACAAACTCCAGCATATTCAGTTATCAGACACGACTGGAACTTCAAATGGGACTGGCTTCTGTGGTCAGATGAAACTAAAAAATGAGCTTTTTGGCAGCAAACCCACCAGATGAGTTTACTACAAACGGATAAAAAGAACCCCATGTCCACGGTTAAATATACCGCTGGATCTTTAATGCTGTGGGCCTGTTTTTCTGCCGGAGGTCCTGGACATCTTGTTCAGATGCATGGCATCATGGATTCTATCAAATACCAACAGATAAAAAAAATCAAAACCTGACTGCCTCTGTTAGAAATCTTATAATGGGCCGTGTTTGGATCTTCCATCAGGACAACAATCCAAAACAAACATCAAATCAACACAAAAATGGGTCACTGAGCACAAAATGAAGCTTTTGCCACGGCTGTCCCTGTCCTCTGAGCTGAACCCTACAGAAAATGAGTGAAGTGAACTGAAGAGAAGAAGCTGTGAATCTGAAGGATCTGGAGAGATTCTGCATGAAGGATTGGTCTCTGATCTCTTATCAGGTGTTCTCCAAACTCTTCAGGCATTACAGGAGAAAACTCAGGGCTGCTATCTTGGGAAAAGGACGTTGCAATAATTGTAGCCAATATGAACTAAAGAAAGCATTTATTTCACAATGAGATTTTCCCCCCACTTTCAATTGTTTTACTTCATTGATGGGTTAGAATTTTGTGAAAGATCAAAAGGATAAACAATGCAGATTTATTTTCATAGCCACCTTTGTTCATATTTACCAAGGGTTCCAATATTAGTGGAGGGCACTGTATGTGTTAATTTATTCATTTTAGTTTATTTAGTTAGTTATTTTAGTATTTTAAGTTAAACTAAACAAAAATAGCTGATATAAAAAGCTTTTTATATATTTCATTTAATTTCTTTTAACGTATTTTAAGTAACAATTATTTATTTATTTATTTTTTACAGTTTTAGTTTTTAACTCTGACACCGATCTTGGGGTCTTTAAATCTGTGCAGTTTTGAAATTAACAGTAGTTTCTAGTAAACATTTTCACATATTCACTCACCACAACTATAGTTTGTAGAAACACAGCAGAGATTCTGATTGGTTGACTGATGTTGACAGGAGCACCTGATAGCCAATGAGGTGGCGATACTGCGCAGGGTTCATCACCCCAGCATCATTATGCTGATAGAGGAGCTGGACACGCCCACTGAGCTGTACCTGGTGATGGAGCTGGTGAAGGTCAGCCACACACACACACTCACTCACTCACTCACACACACACACTCTTACACACAAACACACACACACACACACGCACGCACGCACGCATGGACGCGTACACACACACACACACTCTCTCATACAAACACATGCACACACACACACGCACACACACACACACGCACGCACGCACGCACACACACACACTCACGGTGAAGGTCAGTCAGACACACACACACGCACACACGCACACACAACACACTACAGTCCCAGTGTGAGTAGTGTGTGACAGTGTTGTGTGTTTTCGGCAGGGTGGTGACCTGTTTGACGCCATCACTTCCTCCACGAAATACACAGAGCGAGACGCCAGCGCCATGCTGTTCAACCTGACTGGAGCACTGCGATACCTGCACAGAATGAACATCGTACACCGAGACATTAAACCTGAGAACCTGCTGGTACATACAAACACACACACACCCACAGTTGAAGTCAAAAGTTTCCATAGTTACCTTGCAGAATCCGCAGAATGTTAATTATTTTACCAAAATAAGAGGTATCATACAAAATGCATGTTATTTATTTAGTGCTGAATAAGATATTTCACATAAAAGACATTTACATATAGTTCACAAGAGAAAATAATTGTTGAATTTATAAAAATGATCCTGTTCACTTGATTCTTAATACTGTGTTGTTACCTGAATGATCCACAGCTGTGTTTTTTTTGTTTAGTGATAGTTGTTCATGAGTCCCTTGTTTGTCCTGAACAGTTAAACTGCCTGCTGTTCTTCAGAAAAATCCCACAAATTCTGTTGTTTTCCAGCATTTTTGTGTATTTGAACCCTTTCCAACAATGACTTTATGATTTTGAGATCCATCTTTTCACACTGAGGACAACTGAGGGACTCATATGCAACTATTACAGAAGGTTGAAACGCTCACTGATGCTCCAGAAGGAAAAACCATACATTAAGAGCTGGGGGTGAAAACTTGAATTTGAAGATCAGGGTAAATTGAACTTATTTTGTCTGCTGGGAAACATGTAAGTATCTTCTGTAGCTTCTGAAGGGCAGTACTAAATAAAAAAAAAAAGAAGATATTTAGGCAAAATAAGAAAATGCACACATCTTCATTCTGTTCAAAAGTTTTCACCCCCAGTTCTTAATGCATGGTTTTTCCTTCTGGAGCATCAGTGACCGTTTCAACCTTCTGTAATAGTTGCATATGAGTCCCTCAGTTGTCCTCAGTGTAAAAAGATGGCTCTCAAAATCATACAGTCATTGTTGGAAAGGGTTCAAATTCACAAAAATGACAAACAAGTGACTCACAAACAACTATCACTAAACAAAAACACAGCTGTGGATCATTCAGGTAACAACACAGTATTAAGAATCAAGTGAACGGGGTCCTTTTTTATAAATTCAACTATTATTTTCTCTTGTGGACTATATGTAAATGTCTTTTATGTGAAATATATTATTCAGGTCAGTACTAAATAAAACAATAACATGCATTTTGTATGATCCCTCTTTTTTTGGTAAAATAATTTAAGATTTTGCAGATTGTGCATGGGGGATGTAAACTTTTGACCTCAACTGTACACATACACACATTCAGTATATAAACACACTTCTGTGTGTCTGCAGGTGTGCGAATATCCAGACGGCACCAAGTCTCTGAAGTTGGGTGATTTTGGTCTGGCGACGGTGGTGGAGGGACCGCTGTACACCGTCTGCGGGACGCCTACTTATGTCGCACCGGAGATTATCGCAGAGAGCGGGTAAAAATGAATTTCTAGGGCTCTAAATGATCAATCTTTTCTGTCACACTCAATCTACTTCAACCATTTGTCGTCTGATTGATAGTTTAGGGTTTTTTATCCAGTAAAAGCTCTTTTAGTGTAATTGTATGTTTTTGCTGTCAAATCTTGACTGATTTTTCTCAAGTAAGCGTCAGAATAACTGCAGTCATATTTCCAGATGAACACTTACTGGACTGAAACAGCTCAGCTTTACTTGATTCTCCATCAATCATTTTTTAGTCTCAAATCTGATCATCAGGATCTTTTGAGGATCGTTTGTTTCCAGAAGCTTTACTTTCACTGTTCCTCAGCGGAGGAATGATCTTCATCTCACATCTTCTGAGGAGCGTTTATTTCTTCATCTCTCAATCAGCATTGCATTAAATGTTTGGATCATTTCAGTCTCATCTTACTAAGACATATTATTGGAGATATAGAGTGACTGCTGATATTTAGATCATTTTATGTCAGTATCTGCTGTACTGTTATAAAGATCTCATTGATTTACATCACAAGCAGCAGAATTGCATCATATAAATATCAGCATCTGCAGCAAATTCATATTTTTGCTCAGTGTGAGTCTCTTAATAAAATTGAGCTTCATATTCTCACTGTATCAGACTAGATGAGCCATAAAAGCCTGATTTTTTTTTTCAAAAAAGGAAAAAAACAACAACAAAAAAAAAAACACGTGACCTTTTGTTTTTTAATTTTTTTCTTAGATTTTGTCTAAAGGTTCAATAAACTGTTCTATTTCAAAAATACATATATTTTTTGACGTCTTATGGCAGGCTTTACAGAATGAAGCAGTTCATAAAAATAAGTCTTTGTGAAAAATTTTAAATGTTGTAGTGAATTTTTTACTCGGTAGCTGCTATTGGTTGCATTTAGTGTTTTGCATTTAGTTTAATTACATTTTAATACAGTCACCCTGAAAATGTCAATGGGGTCAGAAAAATATTTCTTGATTTAAGTATGTTTAGATATTTGTACTGGAACACAAGACAAAAATACTGATGAAGAATATTATTTTTACAGTGCATTTGTTCAGTTATTTT
Organism: Spinibarbus caldwelli; assembly: GCA_039654775.1. Lineage (NCBI taxonomy): Eukaryota > Metazoa > Chordata > Actinopteri > Cypriniformes > Cyprinidae > Spinibarbus > Spinibarbus caldwelli. Next base: position 1,312,536 of record CM077261.1, read on the forward strand.
AGTATCACTGAGATACTACTATAGTTTTTAGAAGTAGTATGAATTCTTTTTCATTTTAGTTAGTTTTAGTAATTTTGTTTTGTATGTGTTTGTCATTTCCATTCATTTTTTAATGTCTGTTTAATTTTTATTTCAGTTTTAGATATTTTACTACAAAAAGAAAAAGAGAAATGTTGCTATGACAACTAGATGAACTTTATTTCAAGTAAGATTTTTTAGGGTTTTAGCTAACTCTGATAACCCTGTTTTGTACAAAACAAATATTTCTGTTTGTAAAGTGAATTATATCATCTGATTTGATTATGTGCTGCAGGTACGGGCTGAAGGTGGACATCTGGGCAGCGGGTGTGATCACCTATATCCTGCTGTGCGGCTTTCCTCCGTTCCGCAGCGAGAGGAACCAGCAGGAGGAGCTGTTCGAGCAGATCTTACTGGGCAGACTGGAGTTTCCCTCGCCATACTGGGACAACATCAGCCTTTCTGCTAAAGTGAGCCAACCACAAACAGAATAAACACATATTCAGCGTTCACTTTTACTGGGTCCTGCGCTTCAGATTGTTGTTTGTTCAAGTTGTGAATTGTTGAGCCACGGAATAATTTTAACAAAGTAGTTGCAACTTTTTATCTCTTTAATTGACTTTTTTCTTACAACATAAACTTGCAATTCTGAGATGGAAAGTCCAAATTGTGAGATAAAAAAAGTCACAATTATCTTATTTTTTTATTTAGTTGCGGAAACAAAAACATCAGAATTGTGAGCTTTATAACTTGCAATTATAAGATATAGATTACGTCTAAATTGTGAGCTAAAAAGTCACAATTGCTTGTTTTATTCTTTTATTCCATGGCAAAAACAAGCTTTCATAAAAATCTGATGTGTCTTTTGCAGGATTTAATTGGTAAGATGCTGCAAGTGAATGTTGGTGCTCGTTACACGGCTGATGAGGTGCTGGAACACCCGTGGGTGCAGGTGAAGACACACACACACACACACACACACACACACACACACACACAGAGAGAGAGAGAGAGAGAACTGTCACATGATATGTGCAGTATATAAGTTTTTTTTTTTAAGAAATTAATACTTTTATTCAGCAAGATGCATTAAATTGATCAAAAGTGACAGTAAAGACATTTATAATATTACAAAATAATTCTATTTGAAATAAATGCTGTTCTTTTGAACTTTCTATTCATCTGTGAATCCTGAAAAATAAAATGTATCACAGTTTCCACAAAAATATTGGGCAGCACAACTGTTTTCATCATTGATAATAATCAGAAATGTTTCTTGAGCAGCAAATCAGCATATTAGAATGATTTCTGAAGGATCATGTGACGCTGAAGACTGGAGTAATGATGCTGAAAATTCAGCTTTGATCACAGAAATAAATTACAGTTTAACAGATATTCACATAGAAAACAGTTATTCTAAATTAGAATAATATTTCACAATTTTTACTGTATTTTGATCAAATAAATGCAGCCTTGGTGAACAGAAGAGACTTCTCTCAAAAAATCTTACCATCATGTAAATGTTGTTGTGTGGGCAGGACGATGCTGTGAAGGACACTAACATGGCGTGTGAGATGGAAGATGGTGTTGAATCAGAAAACACTCACAACAGAACAGCAGCAGAGGCTGAGGTGACACACACACACACACACACATGCAATACATACCATAATTACCTTCAGCTGATACATTGTGTCTCATTTCCTGTTACAGGTGGATCATCTCCATGGTAACAACCTCATATACACATTTATAAAAAGAAATTACTTTTATTTAGCACTAAATTGATCAAAAGTGGCAGTAAAGACATTTATAATGTTACAAAAGATTTCTATGTCAAATAAATGCTGTAAATGTTGAGTTTAACAGCTGATTGTTTCTGACCGTGTGTTCAGATGACAGCAGGCAGTAGTCTGATGACTCTCTCCGGAGGCGCAGAAGAAGAGAAACCCTGATCACCACCACAAACCTCAACACCAACACTGAGACCAGACCAGACCAGACCAGACCAGACCACCTTCTCTCTGTATCTTTCATTCTGTTGTTCGTGGTGTTTGCCAAATCAACCATCAATATCACTGAGTCCTCATATTGTTATGAGTTATTAGTGTTAGCCACATGCTGAAACCTCCACCACTAAGCATTACATCCCATAGACACTCAGAACACCTTAGCAACTGCATAGCAACACCATGGCAACCACTGCAACATTGAAGCAGTTTGTTTACATGCACTCATTTTCGTCAATCCAAATTAATCCAATCTGATTTCAGATTCTGAAAGTTCTGAATGCTAAACTTTGCCGCCAGATTCACAAATTAATTTACATGTATATTTATGTATTCCGAACAACAGACACTGCTTTCATAACTGGAAAAATCCACTGCAATAATGTCACCAGAGCTAACACAAGTATAATTGTCATTTTGGCCTTGATGTCATATCTAAAAGGAAAGCTGACAAATATGTCAGAAGTTTTTTTTTTTTTTTTTAGCAAATATTCATTCTGCTCCACTGACCAGCTAACAAAAATATGTTCTGAGAATTTTAGTAACTTCCAGATTTTTAAATGTTTACATTTTTTTCTTGGTTTTGGGAATGTTAAGAAAACATTCCATTGTATCATTTTGCATTGCGGGAATGTAACTTTAGAATGTTCTCTGAATGTTCTGAAACAAGAAGCAGCATTTAAAAAATATTAGATGAACATCCAATTAAAATGTTTCAGCAATAAAATGAACAGTGTATAAATACCCAGACGTACCCCCGGTTTCACAGACAAGGCTTAAGCCTAGTCCTAGACTAAAATGTAAGTCTTAGTTCTTTCAACTGAAATAAACTTGCACTGACTGATCTTAAAACATATCAGTGCCTTTGTTTTGTCTCAAGATGCACACCAGTAATGTTTTTGTCCAAGCATGTTTATAAAAACGACTTAAATGTCCTAATTGAACTATGGCCTAATCCTGATTTAGTAAGCCCTGTCTGTGAAACCGGGCTAATATGTTCTAAGAACATTTTGTTTCCATGTTACGTTAATGTTGTTATAAAAAGTTCTCTGAACATTCTAAACATCTAGTTTTTAAATGTTTAGAAACGTTTTTCTTGGTTCTGTTTTTTTTTTTTTTTTTTCAAAACATCATGGCATTGTTACTTTTAAATGTTCTCTGAACATTCTAAAATGAGTAACATTTAAAAAAAATTAAGATGAATGTCCAACTAAAACGTTTCAGAAAAAAAAAAAAAAAAAACATTCCAGTAACATAAATAATGTTTTTGTGCTAACGTTATAAGAACATTCTTAAAGACCAGAGAACTTTGAGTGAACGTTCTATTAACGTTGCTGGAAAAATGTTCATAAGCTTGAGAAAACCTTTACCAAAGTTACGAGAACGTTCACTGTTAGCTGGGATTATTCATTCGTAAAACGTGTAAACAGAGATCTTACTGTAAAACACATTTCGGCAGGGCGCATGTGCGCGTAATATTTTTGAATCTGTTTGATAAAATGGAGAGCGTTTGCACACTTCGTTTTTCCCGCCTAAAGTCTACAACTGTTTACAATCTGACTGACAGAGGGAGGCACATGAAGGCTTTTCAGTCCGATTACTAATGGATTATTTGAGTGCATGTAAACGTGTTTGTCAGATCATGTACCGTAAGAATCTAGTTCTGCGTTCATTTTCTCCAGTTCTGGTCTGTGTTTGTACACAGGGCTTCAACTAAACCAGCGACCTCGACTTTTACTGCACTGTGTCCTACCTGCTCCTCTCTTTCTCTCTCTGTACATATGTGTCGATGTTGGTGTCTGATCAGATGCATCATTAGTCTCATTTCAGACATTTGCGTCTTTTTACCTGAAAGTGTTTGAGAACGCACGAACGTCGGGAACTGAATGAGAACGAGACGTTTAAATTGTGTTGCTGAATGTTTCTGATTTGTGTGACCAAATGTGTTACGACCCAGATAGCACACGTACGTCTGCAAGATGTCTGTTAAAGATCTATTGATCTGGAAAGCATCTGCTGTGTACAAACGTCTGACAGACGTCTGTAAGATGTCAGTTTTACATACATTCTAAATCTAAACATCTTAAAGACATCTAATATACGTCTATTTGACATCTGATAGGAAACGTCCTATAGACGTATTGCAGATGAGCAAACACTCTAAAAAATACGTCTTGCAGATGTAAATGCAGACATCAAATAGACATCTCCGAGATGTACGTGTGCTATTAGGGGAGCCTGATGTAGTGTTATGACTTTGCTTTACACCAAAACTTCAGCCTTTACTGAATGAGAACAAGCGTGTATGTGTATGTGTGTGTTTATCTCCATGAAATGCCTCTGTTTTTAGAAGAACTGTTAATTTCATTTGATCTGAACAGTCGATTGTGGTATCAACGGTATTAACTTTTGTACGGTGGCTATTCGGGGCCTAAAGCTCCTCGTAATTATTCTAATTATGGATTTATTTCATGTTTTGTTTTGTATTGCAACAATACATCATGAGTAGCTGATGAACCCAGAGATGAACACGAGTCTGTGTGTTTTATTGCATGTGAACGGCGACTGAAATGAAACCGAACACACAATGTCACAAATTTAAGCGTGAATCTACTTTTTGGTTTCATTTTAGTAAGCAAGTGTGACAGAAATAAACAAGATATTGGTAAAGGTACTGTTACATTTACGCGGGAGAAATGTGCTCATGAATACGAATCTGCACGATCGACAATTTCGCGAGAGAGACACATGACATCAAATTCAGCTTTGTTTAACTTTTAATAATTTGTATTAATTATTAAATGTAATTAAAAGTAAAAAAAAAAAAAAAAAAAAAAAAAAGTTAATTTTGCAATATCCACATACTTTCCCCGTGAAATTTCACCGAAAGTCGCTAATGTGACCGCACGTCAAAATCGCTGTATTTATGGAATGGGAAATTGAAAACGACATGGACAGCCATGTAGGCTACACTACTGTTGAAAAGTTTGGGGTCTGTTAAGAATTTTGTTTAAAGAAATTAATACTTCTGTTCAGTGGCAGCTCCAGGATTTTTTTGTTGGGGGGGGGGGGGCAAAAAGGCATATTTTACTTTTTTCTGTGGTATTAAACTTCTCATATGCCACTGTTATTAGTAATATACTAATGCCAACTGCCAAATAAGACACTTACAAAATAATATAATTTATGAACGAATATAGAAAAAAGAGAAAGTTGGGATTTTTTCTTTTTTTCAATTCAATAAAAACTACAATTTTTTTAATTTTTATTTTTTTAATTTTTATTTATTTTTATTTTTATTTATTCACAAAACTATTTCCACACAGGCACACATTGCCAGTGATAACCTCCCCGTGCTGATTTGCATGGTATCATGTGTCGATGATAGCCAGAGATAAGCTTCAAAAATAGGCAATATTAAGAGGATTTAGCATTTCCAATTAATGTAGGCCTGTTACATTCTTCTTATTATTAGGCCTAGTATTATTATTAGATAATTTCATAGCGCATCACCGCATGATGCGCTGTGAGGATAATAAAATAGGCTAGCTTACTCCTCATTGAAAATGTTTTTAAAAAGGCTTTTTTTAAAAAAAAAAAAAAAAAAAAAAAACGGTCTATTAATTTATACAATGAATTATAGGCCTATATTTATTATTATTATTAACACTGCAGTCATCAATGAAAATCAGAGCAGCTTTATTTCATGCATCGATTTTCAAAAAAATCATTTGGAAATCCTTAGATAATAGAATAATCAGAAATGTTTCTTGAGGAGCAAATCAGCATATTAGAATGATATCTGAAGTATCATGTGACAAGACTGGAGTAATGATGCTGAAAATTCAGCTTCAATCACACCAATAAATTTCATTTTAACAGATGTTCACATAGAAAACAGCTATATGAAATTGTAATAATATTTCAGTTTTTATTGTATTTTTGATCAAATAAATGCAGCCTTGGTGAGCAGAAGAGACTTCAAAAACATTATAAGTCTTGCAGACCACAAACCTTTGGCCATTTTTAATGAGTATACATTTTACTAGTTATTTCAAGCTCTAAAATATTCTAAAATACTTTTTATTAATCCTTATCCAGTAAATTATGAATGCCTGGTTATGTAAATCCATTGATTAAAAGGGCGGAAACATCGACACTTCTAGAACACTGAAATGTAATGCACAGAAAGAGTCAAAAACTGCTGTGCTCAAAGGAAAGCGTGACTGTTGATAAAAAAGACAGAACAGATGTTTACATAACTGATCAGTTTAATATGGGTTAAAACTGTAAACAAGTTCATCTGGCCGCACACACACACACACACACACACACGTCAGTACAGTACAGGAGATCCCCTCACTAACCTCGTTTAACTGTATTACATCTAATTAAGGCAAAATGCAGAAACGCTCATCAGGCACGTGACAGGACGGCCCGTGTTCAGGGGTCCAGCAGCACTTGGATGTAGTTTTTGGGGAAGATGCCACGTTTCCCACCGGATTCTCCAAGGAACCACTCAGCATCCATGTCCTCAAAATTACACACTATGTCTCCTGCCTGCACACACACACACATATATATATATATACACACACACACACATACATACACACACACACTTTTTAACCAATGAGTTTCCATGACTTTTCCACAACAGTATTTATATTTATAGTATTTATTTAATGACAAATTCTTAATTCATGAATTATATTCATAATAATTATATTAGAAGTGTTCTACAACACACACACATACAATTACAATGCTTAATTGTTTTTATATTACATAATTATTATATTATTTAAATATTAATACATTTTTCAAATATTGTTCATGATTAAAATAAGTTCAGTAGATATTGTGTATATATATGCATAATTATAATGAAATTTAAAATATAAAATGCATTACATATTTAATATTTCAAATGTATAATTAGACAATATATATTTAATTTAAAATGTATTTAATTATGTTTAACTAAATTATATTGCTTTTTATAATTACATATTATATAATTTTATATATTAATATATTATTGAATATTTGTAATAATTATAACAATTCTGATATATATTTTACTACAATTATAGAATTATGTGTATATATTAGGGTTGTGCGATTTGGGGGGAAATATCAAATTGCGATTTTTTTGACAGATATTGGGATTTGATTTGCGATTTTAAATTTCCAAAGTCAAGCTTCAGCTCAGTATTGTCAATAATGTGCAGCACAGTATGAGCATCGTTACCCTGCTGAAAAAACAAAACAAAACAATAGAAACCATTAACAGAAATTCTTACAGTTTCCATTAAACCATTACAAAATTCCTTTTTGTTTTGGGCATTATTCCAGTAGGAATTACTGTTATTCTACTGGTTGCCATCTGCCATATTACATTCCACCAATAGAATCCATGAAATACCAGTAGACACCATTATAGTTTACATTAAAACCAATACAATTCCCATTAAACTTTCTATTGTGTTTTGGGAGGGGATCTATTGTTTTTTTTTGTTTTTGTTTGTTTTTTTCAGCAGGGAAGATTATAATGGTATAACTACTTTTTACAGAATTTACTTAATTACTGAATTTCACAGGAAATATTTGTTTATTTTTTATATGAAAGAACTGTATTTCTGTAGTCGATTATTAAAGTATTACATATGTTACATTGGCTGATTTATTTATAATTTGTCAGATTTATATTGATTTTTAAGTATTTGGGATTTTAAGAACAAGTGGAAAATGTGTTGAATGTTTCATGTCATCCAAGTGAAATTAGCAAACAGTTAGACAATTTACATTCGTTTTAAACGCAGAGCCAGGCGTGAGCTGACACAGGCTGCGTGCATGCGTCAAGCCTCATCCATATTGACAGATGCGCTCGTAGAGATTGCGGTGCGGAGCCGGGCGCGAGTATAAACGAGCATTACGAATCAGGCTGCGTGAGTGCGGCAAGTGTGAACGGCTCGTCCGTGACGCTGGATTCGCGCCGCGTGGGGCAGAGAGGAGCGAGTATGAGAAGCATTAGGATGTGTGTGCGGTCTTCTGAATTGGGAACAGCGAACATGCATTATAAACTTATTTCAAATTAATCTGTTGGGGAGATAAAATGTGTAAAATAACGTTCATGTACTAATAAAATCATCTAAGAATGTATCTTTTATTCTCCAGTACTGAAAGCAGAACCGATAAAGGAGCTCTTGATATGCGTTGTGACGCAGCTCTTGCAAATTACCTTTTTTGTTCGTTGTCTCATTTCGAGGCTTAAGTTACATACGTTTTCTTTAGTTTTAATTTGCCAAACTATCGATCTGACCCTGTAGAAGCCATAATCCCACTATCTATCTCTCTTTCTTTCTGTTTGTTTTTTTTTTTTTTTTTTTTTTTTTTTTAAATGGTGGGTGTTTGCGCAGTTGGATAGCGCAGTGCTGATTGGGGAGAACGGACGGAGTGCCACTCAAGGCTGTCACGCATATGCTATCGCGTCCACATCGCAGGCTTTGCGATTAGAAAATCGCAACGACTCAAATCACGATTTCGATGTGATCTCGATTAATCGCACAGCCCTAGTGTATATATATATATAAAATTATTCATATATAACTGTATTTAATATTTAACCTTTCATGAAATGTGTATATATATGTATATATATATATATATATATATATATATATATATATATGTGTATGTATGTATGTATATATATATATATATATATATATGAAAAGTTAAATATTTAGGCACAGATTTCCATGATTTGTTTGTTTTTTTTGTTTGTTTTTTCATGAATTTTCCAGGCCTGGAAATCACAATTTCTAAAATTCCTATAGATTTCCAGGTTCTTCATGACCCTCTTATACAGACCTTCAGACAGAGCTCATCCTCACACTCAGGAGTGAAATCATAAAGTGCTCGTCCTCTGATTCTCGCTCCTGCAGGGGGCGCTGGAGAGAAAGAGACGGCCTGTCAATCAAATCTTTCCCATACTTATATATAGAGTGGTGGAACTATGATGTCACTTTGTAGGTAAAAACCCGGAAGCGAGTTAGCATTTTAGCACTTCCGGTTCCATCGTCCCACAGTCGATGGGATTTTTGAATGGGATTTTGATTAAATCCCTAAAATAAGGTCCATGGTTCACATAAGCTCAAGATACTTTCACATTTTATTCTACGACATAAAACACACCAGTTACACCCCACTCGTGACTTTTTTAAACTGTTACGTTTCTTAAAAAAGCCGGTTGCTAACAAGTTGCTAAATGGGACTACAGGCGCTGTCGGAGACATATAACGTCATCACGCCAAACAGTTTATCAATTTACAATATTTTCCAATTGTAGTATAATTTGTAATACAATTAATTGTAGAATAACCAATGAATAGTTTCCCGCATTTTATATTGTTGGTCGACAATGTTTTTTTTTGTTTTGCCCCGAAATGCAACACAAGTCTGAGGAGGGAAGAAGCTCGTTTTATCGTACCAAAAGGTAAACTCATATTACAATTATTCCATGTAAACACCACATTTACCGGCTTAGTCACGGTGAAAGTGAAAAATTACCGATGCATACTGCTTAAAGCCATGTTAAATTTAAGTGTTTACGGCCACATGAAGCTGTTAGAAAGCATATAGATTGAGGATTTCCTAGAAGCAAGGATAAATTAACATTTTGTGTACCCACCCTAACAAAATGAGCTTTAATCTTAAAGTTTAATCTTACCATATCCAAAATCTCGCTCACTCTGCTGTTTAATAGATTAAATGCACTAGAATTTTATTGAATCGTACGTGGAGACACGTTTTTAATTAAAATATTCATATTAATCAAAGATTTATTGACTTTTAATGCACCTTATTTCGAAATGTACAGAAATACGTGCTTTCAAATGTTCTTTAGTTATGATTATTTAATTTATTCACTATACTATTTGTTATTAATGTCTCATTTCAGTTTTAGTTTGGCTCTAGTTTTTGTATTTGTATTTTGTATTGTAAATTTCATGAACTATGGTTGAACACGCACCTTATATTTTGTGATAATCCAATAGCCTATGGAAAAATCCTATTGGCTTTTTATCGAGGGAACCAGTGTCGTGCTAACAGCCGATCCACATACAAAGTGACGTCATAGTTCCCCCACTCTATTAGTATCATAACCAGATACAGACTAGAGATGCATGATATATCTACAAGCATACAAGTTACTAATTTTTCTGCTGAACAAATTCTACTTAGAGTATTAAAAAATACAGTGTAGACTGACATTATGAGCCTATAATGATCAGCTTTCGACATTGGCCAGTCTCAGTCACGCTCACTGCTGATTGGTCCGTGGTTAATGAATATTCAGAGGCAGAATGTTTATTTACCAGGAGATTCCAGAGCCGGTTTCCTTGGCAACACTTCGGTTTCCTCTACAGCATGAATGAAGCTGAGAGGGAAGATTCCCGTCTGTCCGTTCAGGAGGCCACGCCCCCACTCCTCATTTACATATTCCATGAGAGTGATGACATCACCCTCAGTGAAGGACAGCTCCCCCTCCTCCCCCTCGAATGCAAAGCGGGCCACAACACACCTGGAGAGAGGAACACAGGAGCTGATTGTTATGAATTATGTGAGTTTCACTGGCATCAGTTTTGTGAAATTTGTGACTGACATCATTTTTAATGACCAATTAATTTCCCTGATGTTTCCATGACTTAAAACCTAATTTCCATAGCCAAATGTTTAACCTTTCATATATGTGTGTGTGTGTGTGTGTGTGTGTGTGTATTATATATATATATATATATATATATATATATATATATATATATATATATATATATATATATATATATATTATATTATATATATATATATATAATTCAAATAATTATAAATATATAACATATGTTAATAAATGAATTATGCATGTTTTACATGTTTATATGAATTATTCGTTTTATTTTTATTATTAGATATTATTTTAGGATTTTTATTTTTTACATGCAAACAAATGCAAAATGGGCCACAATGAACCTAAAAAGAGGAAGAGAGGAACTGTTAACTTCCATTATTTTTTAGATTTTTAAAATATGTTTATTAAAATATTTTATTAAAATACTTTTACAATTTTTTAATCTTATACAATGAATCTATTTTTAATAATTACAATAATTTATGCACATACACACGTGTGTAAACATATATAGATATAATAATATATTTTATATATATATTTACAGACAAAGACACACAGACATATAGTATTAGATATTCTTTCTCATCCCGTTTCACCTGTTCTGTGTGTTTTGTTGGATCTGCTGCTCTGAGGGCTCGTCCTCCAGCAGAAGCTCACTGACAGAGACATCTTGACCTTTGACCTCTGAAGAACAGAGGTCATGGAGTGTGTTTGACAGTGTTTGTGGGACGTCTGTATCATCCAGGACAATCAGGTGCTCCTCTTCCTGAAGGAGGAAATAATTACATGACAGTTTACAATGTTTGCATAATTTGCGAGTGTGTGTTTGTGTGTGTGTACACTGACATGCAAAGATGTTTCTTCAGGTGGTTCCTCTTGCTCTCTGCTGATATTCTCCAGCGCTGCATCTCCTTGAAGATCTTTGCTCTAATGCACAAACACACAAACCCGCTGCTGTTTACATGGCTGTTTTATTTATAGAGCTACTGGGATTTTTTCTCATAATCAATTTAAATACATTTCAAGGGGCAGTTCACCCGTAAATAAACATTCGGTCATCATTTTCTCACTCACTTTCTTCTGTGCAGCTCTAAGATATTGGGTATAATGTGCGAGCTGCTGTTTTCCAAAGTGGATGGTGATTTATACAGTCACACAGATTGATCATAACATATGACCTGTGCACTATATTCATGCTAGAGCATATAATGCTTTGTTTAAGGAACAGATGAGTTCACTGAAAATCACACCTGCTGGCACATTTTTTTTTTTTTTAACTGCAGCATGATGATTGGTCACATGACATGCGAGAACCAAAAACAATTGGCCAAAGGTGTGAATAAAGGTGTGATTTTTTTTTTTTTATTTGAACGAACAACAGCAACAAAAAAGATAATTAGAAGACTCAAGAATTTAGACTTAAGTTCTTTCCACTAGTCTGAAAGATGTTATATGAAATTTTTTTATATTTTCAGTTTTCATTTTAATTTTAGTAATTTTGTTTTTTATATAACTTTAAGTTTAAGTTTTAAAATATTTCTATTTTATTTAATTATTTTATTACATTTCACTTCATTAAGTTAAAGTTTTTGTAATTGTATCATGTTCTTTTGTCATGTTTAATTTTTAAAAATTATTTCTATTTAGCTTTAATTCATTTTTATTTCACTTTTAGTTTGAATAATTTTAGAACTTAAGCATATTTTATTTCAGTTGCCAAGGTAACATTTCTAAGATTAATGTTTATATTTCATTTCATTATTTTATTTCATCTGATCAGGTTTTAGTAATTTTATTATGTTCTTCTGTCATGCTTAATTTTTACAGTTATTTCTATTTAGATAATTTATTTTTATTTCAGTTTTAGTAATTTATCAAGGCAGCATTTGTCATTTTCATTTAATTTTTTTCATCCAGTATTTATATTTAATTTTATTGAGAGTTTATTTCAATTAACAAAAACAATTTTTAATAGTTTCATTTTCAGTTTTCGTTAACAATACCACAATGCTTGAGAAGACTTGGAATAAAGCGCACAATCACAATTCACTTTCAATTTATGGAAAACAGCAGCTCATACATTCTGCCTGCCATCTCATTTTTGTTTTCCACCAAAGAAAGAAATTCATACAGGTTTATAATGACATGATGGTCAGAAAATTATAGCAACATCTTAACCCTTAAATAACACACAGGACATATGATCTCGAATACTCTATGAAGACTCACAGAATAGCGCTTGTAAAGCGGGTGTCCTGGTTTGGGTCGGGGTGGGAGGGGCGGGCCTCTCTTCGGCAGCCTGCTGCCTGGCAGCTGATTGGTCGCAGCAAGGTAGGAGGAGGAGGAGCCTGGAAGTTTGGTCACTTTGATTGGAGGAGGCCGGAGGGGGAGGGGTCTGCCACCACTTGGTCTGAGACACAATGAGAGAGAATGAGAGACAGAAAAAACAAAACAAAACAGATTCCTGATTTTAAAGGGAAAAAACACTGCAGTACCTCGGAGGAAGAGAAGGAATAGAAGCGTCAGGAGTTCTGGAAACATCCACCGCAGCCTGAACACACACATGATCATTAAATGCTCATTCTAAAAGCGAAACTTCCTCATAAAGGTGGTTTATAAGCAGGTGTAACTCACCTGTGAGGTGGACAGTGTCTTCCTGAGCACAGGTGGAGGCGGATGGGAGAATTTGGGGACCGACGGACCTGGATATAAACACAAACGTTAAACATTAAGTTGTGCAAAGTTAAGTTTTGATTGAGATGATTAGCAGCAATTAAGGATGCATGATTAATCGAATCAAATCACTAAGGCTGGGATTTCATTAAATGAATAAATGCGCTGTGTTTGAGAGTGAAGCGTGTCACTGTGTTCATTTACACACAAGTAGCTCATGATCTGGTGTTTTCAGCCTCAGTTCACAGTAAATGCTGCTTCATATAAACTCATCTCTGCATTTGCTCTGAGTTTGAGTCACTTAGAGTATAACGTGCATTTGGAAATGCATCATGCACCAAACACCTTCACAAACTCGTAATGAGAAATGTGTATAAACTGGCTGTTGTGAACAAGAGAATCTTAAAAGCTTGATAATTTAATATTTGAAAATAAAGAAATTAACAGCCATAAATATCACTGTAATCTTACATTTGTACTGTAAAATTCACTTCTTATTTTACTTAACAGTGAAATATTAGAGGAGTAATATTTATTTTGTCTAATATTTTCATTTGGTAACAATAATATTTATTAAAAAAGTAATAATAATAATTATTATTATATTATAGTAATATTGATAAACAATGATATTATTTGTGGCCAAATTGTGCATCCCCCAAAAAATTGTAAAGCAAAACTTTAGCTTTTTTTGCATTTAATAACATTTTAAATATTTATTGCAATTGCAATTTTCTGTTTATTAGGTTATTAGGTTAGTTCTACAAAGAAGCAAAGTGAACCTTGAGCGTTTTTACCACATTTTAAATTGAGTTTATTGCAATCACAATTTGTATTAAAATAAATTACAATTAGATTTTTTCCCAAATTGTGCAAACAAGCAAAGCAAACCTTGAGCTTTTTTGCATTTAATCAAAATCACATTTTAAATAGCATTTATTGAAATCATAATTTTTTGCAGGAAATTTTTAAATATTTTCTTAAATTGTGCAAACAAGCAAAGCAAGCCTTGAACTTTTTTATTGCATTTTAAATTGCATTTATTGCAATCACAATTTTTATAAGAAAAATCGCAATTAATATTTTTCCCTAAAATTGCGCAAAGCAAAGCAAACTTTAAACTTTTTTTTAAATTGCATTTAAAGCAACCACATTTTAAATTGCATTTATAACAATCGCAATTATCATCAGAAAAATCACAATTTGTTTTTTCTGCAATTTGTGCAAACAATCAAAGCAAACCTTGAGCTTATTTTTCAAAAATTGCATTTTAAATGGAATTTATCACAATCACAATTTTATCCAAAAAATTGCAATTAGATATTTTTTCCAAACGGTGTATCCCTACTAGCAAACAAACTAGAAACCCACCAATATCACCACTCACGTTTTCCAATGTTCCTGTCAGTTACCATCACTGGAGGCGTCTTCACTGGAGTGTTTGTAGTTTGATCATCTGAATTTCTTCTCTCCGTCAGACTGGAGGCTGCCACTGCCATCTGCTGTCCGGGAGGAGCACTGTCAGGACGGGCGGCTGGTGAAGGTTTGGTGGCTGGAGAAGATCTGGACTCTGATGGACTCTGGAGTTTGTTCAGAAGGGGTCTGGGTGCTGGTACTGGTGGACTCAGGGGTTTGGAAGGGTTTTGCTCAATGGTAGGTTCAAAAACCTCAAAGACAGATGGTTTTGGGGCGAGCTGGGGTTTGGATTTCTGAGTTCTAGGTCGCGGTTGTGGTCTATTTAATGGTTCTACTGGTTCAGGTGTTGCACATGAAGCATCAGAAATGGCCGTATTTTCCTCTTCTTCTACAGTGCTTGCATCACTTTGTTGACTTTCTCCATGCTGGACATACGTTTCGTCCGAACCAAACACATCCAGCAGGTCTTGCAGGTATTTGCTGGAGATGTTTGACGGAGCGTCGTCGAACCCAGCGAACACATTCTCAGCCCCTTCGTCCTTCAGACGCACCAGAGTCTGAACTTTCACCTCCCTCGTCATCGGCTGGTCCAGAACGTCCTCATTGGGTCGTAAGGCGACTCTGGAGCGTGGCCGAGGTCTTGGACGTATGCTGGGCTCTTCTTTCATTGGTTCGCCTGGGGAATCAAGGTTGATCTGGGTGGAAGTGATGGCAGGGGGGGCGGGCCCTATGGGAGAGATGTCTTCGAAGACGTCATCGAAGTCCGTCTGGACGCCACACTGATCGCGCAGAGCATCTCGAGGCTGAGCACTGGCGTTCGGATTGGACCGATCTACTTCAGATGTTTGTTTGAGGGGCAGTGAGGGCCGTGGAGGTTTGGGGGGTTTGCGAGCTACAGGAAAAAATTAAGGCAAGATATTTACAGGTGAACAGGGTAAAATGTTATACTTCCCTAGTTGAATAGTCACAGTATATTAAGTGTTTTGGATTACAAGTTTTCTGAAACATTATGATGCATTATCTAATTAAATATGCATACATTTCCAGGAAATAAATCTGCACATTGGATAAAGCCAGGTTTAAAATTCTTGTTTAATTTTGTTGACATATAAGAATTAAAAGTTTTTATAGAGGGGATTTTGGATCTCTCTTTTTATCACTCCATAAATCAAAAAATACTGTCAACAGACAGAAAAAAACCTATTTCTGCCATGTTTTTAGGAATAATATGGCATATAAATCAGCCTGAAAGATATATGAACAAACCCCTCAGTAAAAATCTTCAGAATATAGAGAGGAATAAAACTGCTAAGTTTTGCCTTACGGATTTAATTTAATAGCACATTTCTGTTCTTTTTTATACATTTTTTAATACATTTTTAATTTATCATGATTCACTGCTTCTTTGTTAGCAACTTTTTAGCAAAGTATTGTGGTTAAATGAAGGGTTTGTTTGCAAATAATCAATGTCAGTGAAGGATGCAGTGTAAATTATATAAGCACTTCTTTTAGTATGTACTCAAAATGCACTCAAAATATAAAAAAAATGTGCTTCATCTGTTGACAAGAATGTCATGTTTGGAATCTCGAAAGAGTCAAATATTGGCTGTAAATGCAGCCTCCACTGACGCCTGATCTTGTGTCCTCTTACCTGGACGAGCAGCAGAGGATTGTGGGCCAGGGGAGTTTGTGTCCGTCTGCGTGGCGATGGTGGAGGTAGAGTGACGAGAAGATGAAGATGAAGATGGAGATGAAGTAGAAGAGGAGTGAAGATTCTGCTCACGGCTCTTTTCTCGGATGACCTGCTCATAGGAGGGAGGCGGGAGCTGGAGAGGAGGAGCACGATCAATCAATCAATCAATCAATCAAATACATGAAGGGTTCCACACGTACAACTTCCTTAAGCTCCACCCACCTGCACTGTTGTCCCGCCTGCAGCCCATGTGGGCGGGGCTGGGGGCGGGGCTGGAGGAAATGCCCCAGAAGCCCCTGGGAACCATGTATTGGACGGCAGCGGTTCAGCAGAGAGGATGGTGATTTCGGGACGCCTGCTGCACGACAATCAAAGTTTATTACATCCTCAATCTGATTCCCTGTTTAACCAAAAAAAGAAAACTAGCTAACAATTCTCTCAGAACTAGAATTGAGAGCTGAATGAACTACACATCCCATCCACAAATAAACATGCTGTACGAGTCTTAGTATCACTGAGATACTATTACAATTTTTATTAATATTTTGAATTTCTTTTTTACTATTTTTACTAATTAGTCTAGTATTTTTGTTTGTTGTTTTAAGTTTTAGTAATTATGTTGTTTTTGTCATATTGATTAGTTTTTGTAAATGTCTATAAAGTTTTCATTCATTTTTATTTTAGTTTTACTTATATTAGTGACCAATTATACATCTAGTTAAAATAAATAAAAATGATAAATGTTGCCTTGGCAACTTGCTGAAATAAAATAAGGTTAAGTTTTTTTAGTAACGAAAATGTTTTTTGTTTTTTTTCAATGATTTTAATTTTAGTTAACTGTAATAACCCCGGTTATGAGAAAATGTTTAAAATCCAAAGCCATTTGATTAATTGGTATTATACAATCATGGCTATTAATGTGACAATCAGAGGTTATTTAAATATATTTTAAATGCTAAACATGTATTGCTAAAAAAGCACTGAAAATGCAAAATTTATAACAAATTCAATAATAACAAATGACAGAACAGAATATCCTTTTAACAACACTGCACATACACTATAAAACAAACTACACAAACACACTTTTTACAATATCAAACATCACTCTTACAAACACCATTTATTGAATTACAGACATAATAAATTAACATTCGTTGATAAAAGTAACAGATTTATTATTAATTTGATATATTTATCACATTATTTATGATTTTTTCATTCAGTTATATGAGGATCAGATGTTTTATATATACACATATATATATATATATATAGTGTGTGTGTATGTATGTATGTATGTATGTATGTATGTATATTTTTTTTATTTTTTATTTTTTTTTCCTTTAAATGAACAATGAAAATAGATCAGCTCAATATCAATATTGTTTATATATTGTTGAACTAGCAGGTGACGTCAATTTAAGCAAAACCAACTATTTTTGTCCCTAATAATCAACTGTATTTGTTTACAAGGGAGATGACATCAGCGAAGAGCTTGAGATCAGATATAAGATGTGATTTTGAAATAAAGAGTCAAAATCAAGTAAAATATCACTTTGAAATTCACCTAAATGAACAGAGAGAAAGACAACACAAAGTAAACAGGCGTGCACTGACCTGCGGTCTCGCTGATGGTCACTCTGAGAGCTCGTTCTCGCTGATGCTGTGCAATTTCCAACAAAAAACACAAACACAAAAACCAAACTCACATGCAAACATCTGACAGAACAGACAAAACACACAGAATCACCAAAAACATGCCACAACAGGCAAACTCACTGCGTTTGATGACGGCTCTGATGGAGGAAAGCGGCCCTTGACTGGGAAAGTGAAAGAAACACAAGAACTCAACGTCTTTTTCCACTGATTCAGTGACTCAAGGCCAGTTTTCTCAAATGTTTTCCAGTGACACGACTGGAAACCCCCACAGACACGAACTTTCATCAAACACACACGATGAACAAATACATGCAGAGGAGCCAAGAAATGTGCCACTAATTTACTATGCTATTAAACAGAGCCAAAATGTGGCTCATTATTCCTGTAAACACACGCATGAGCTCAGTTTGACGTGACATTTATATTACACTCCGGAGGAAAAGCGTTAATCATTTTTTCCTGCTGTAGTGGAACAGGTATTTCTAGCACTGAGCTGGAGGAACTACTGCGCTAGTGCTGCGTTCGCTCTTCTTATCTCACACTCTGATGAGAGGAACGCTGGGAAATGTTCAGACATGAATCGAAAGCTTCACCAGCAGCAGATGAACCTCTGAACACAAATAAACAGGTTTTTTGACTTGTTCTTACAATCTTGAGAATCTCAGTTTCAGATCACATTTCACCCCAAATCAAGAGGAAAAACATTTTTGAATAAAGAAAATAAAGTTTGCATTTAAAAATTCAGCACATTTTCCACCCAAATTGCCTTTTTTGTTTTTTTTCCTTTAGTTTTTAGTTTTCTAGTTTTTAGCAAATCTCTTTACTGGAATCAAGTTTATTAATTAATAGTATTATTAATTTTACTTTACTGGAATCAAGGTTATTAATTAATTAATAGTTAACCAAAACTAAAACTAAGACATTACACACTCAAGCTAAAATAAAACAAAAAACATTAACAGAAATAAAATTTAACTGAAATAAAATTAAATATAAAAAAACAAACTTTTTAGTTTTATTTTAATTTTATTTCAGGTAGTTTGCAAGGCAGCACTTCTCATATTCGTGAAGTTTAACTTGATGTACTAAAATAACTCAAACTAAATAAAATAAAACTAAATTAAACTATAAATAAAACTATAAAAATAACAGGAACATACAACAAAATTACTAAAACCTTAAAAACAAACTAAAATACTAAAACTAAATTGTCAAAAGCTAAAATTTCTAAAAATAGGTATAAATACTTTAGATTTTTTTATTATCTATTTCTGTTTATTTTTTCAATGCTGTAATGTGGAGTTGTAAAGTAGATAAAAATGTGCTAAATTATCAAATAAATAAATAAATAAATCAAACAAAAAAAAAAATTGTAAAAATAGGCCAAAACGCTTTATAATTTAATGATCTATTTCTGTTTATTTTTCAGGGCTGTAATGAGAAATTAAGTGGGTGGAAATGCACTAAACTGTCAAAAAAGAAAATCTAAAAATAGGCGTAAACACTTTAGAATTTGTATGATCTATTTCTGTTTATTTTTCAGGGCTGTAATGTTAAGTTAGGTGGTTGGAAATGTGCTAAATAGTTATAAATAAATGGCTTCTAAAATGGCTTTTAATATACATATGCAAAAAACAATTTCCTGATCCACTCCTTATACTGATCAAAAACAAATCTTTTGCACTTACCTGGAGAGGCGCTGATCGGGTTTGTTTCTGTCTGAATGTTCTGCAAACACAAACACACACACACACACACACACACACACACACAGCAGTCAGAACGGATCATTAAATGACTGTGTTTGTGTGGACGTCACCCATAAATAACAGTGTTCAGCGGTGACAAGAGCAGATTCAACACATTATTCATGGGATGCGAATGTTTTCTCTGCAGAAATGGCCTGAGACGGGTGAGAGATTCTGCTGGCTAAATGAAGGGCAGCTGAAGACTCATTAGTCTGTTACTGACAGATCCCTTCACACTCACATGAACCCAGAGAAACTGTGTCACTGAGCTTTTGTCTAAGAAACTACAGCAAACCACAGACAGAGACACAAAAGCCCTGAAACAGACCGTATCATTACTGTAGAGTGTGTGTGGGGGGGATTTCATGATCACATGATCTCCAGTCACATGACACAGTCAGAGCTGCAGGTTTAGATGCTTAATTCTCCAATACATGCATTATATAAACATAAAACATTACTGCTGAGTCAGCTCTCTGTATTCGTTCATAACATCCAGGAGACGCTGTATTTTTATTTTAAGCAATACTGAGGGTTGAGTCATTTCACACACAGGTGACAAATTCCCCTGAAGAAATAAAGCTGAGCTACTGGAGTGAAACTGAAATTCACATGATAGTTTCAGCCCAAGATAAAGCAGATTCATATTTCATATTATATAAAGAGGAAACAACAATCCATCTATGAGGAATAAACTTCCTTCCTTTTACACTTCTACACAACAATGAGCAGACATAATATGCCTAACACTCTTTTAAATCATATTTAGATTGTATTTAAGTTAAATATAATATATAAAATTAACTTTACATATTTTTTATATTATAAAAAATATAAATTATTGTTGTTTGATTATTGTGTTTTATGATTATTGTGATTAATTTTATATATATATATATATGACGTTTATATTATATATATATATATATATATATATATATATATAGTTAACGTTATATATTTTCGTATTATAAAATCATTATAATTAATTGTTTTATGATTATTGTGCAGTTTAAATATAATGAAATACAACAAAAAAGAAATGGTACATGACCTAAAATATACTTTTTTTTGTACATTTTAACCTACATTTTTGTTGTTGAACAAAAGTTAATAATTAGGACCAAAGAACAAAGTAATAATATATATATATGAAAACATACATAATAAATATAAATATAATCAAATAAAACAACAACAAAAGTATGTGACCTAAAATAAAATATCCATAGCTATTTTAATTTTGTTGCTGAGCAAAGTTAATGGACATGAGATAAATACATTCCTAATTATTTTATAATTATTATGACGTTTTTATGAGCGAATTAATCTAACTTAATTTTAATTCACAGATATTTACACTTTTACTATATCATGCTGATGGTCAAACTCAGAACTAAAAACAAGTGGTACGTCACCCAAAATATACATTTACATACATTTTAACCTACAATTTGGTTGCTGAACGAAGTTAATGATCATGTTATGGCCGCTTGCGCTGATTATAAACAGGTTTTGTTTTGTTTATGTTTTTGTTTAATTTTTTTGTTTGTCGTGTCGCGCCTACCTGCTCTCCGTCTCGCGCCGCCGCTCTCGCGCAAACGCTCCTCGTCCTCTTCAGCTCGCGCCTCCGCCATACCGAGAGAAAGACGGTTTATTTACCGTCTAAAACACCAAGACAACCGACCGGAACGGCATTCCTCTTCGGAAACGCTTGGGAAAGTCGCTCCAACCGCGATCGAAGTTTTAATCCAGCGCGCGGGAGGTTTCTCCTCAGCGATGAGCGTTAGTTCGCGTTCGAGTTTGATGCTGTCATATAAATCAGTTTCTGTTTTCTGTCTAAACGCCTGAAGAAACTCAGACCGGATCGGTGTCTATTGTCAGGACGCACGAGCGTCAACAGGAAGTTCTTCTGTCCATGTGAAACAGAAGAGGAGGCGCCAAACCGAACAATCGCTACAAACACATCCAGGATGAGGACAAGACTTCGTGTGGATTTATGAGATGCAGTAATGAATTCTGCAACATTTCTGTTTAGAAATGCAACAGCGCACATTCTTGTGAAATGTGATTAGCTGTTATAAAAACCTTTCTTTAAAAGTCATAAAAACAAATACCTGTCAAGAGTTTGAACACATCTTGCCTAATTATTTTTCACGTTAGAATAAAAGTAAAACGCTGAAAAGGCAAAGTAACACAAATAGAATGAAGGCTGTATAATGCAGCGATGACAACATTAGACAAATGAAAAATATCTTCCCATTAAACACAGACCTTTACTAACGTTCTCACTTGGTTCCTATCTGTTTAAAAATCAAATAAGTTGGAAACTAGTCTAATGCAGATATGCATATAGTTCCTTGTTTTACCAAAACATTCCCAGAACGTTGCAGGCATATAACGTTCCCTAATGTTTATATATATATATATATATATAACTAAACCAACTATTGTTCAAAATTGCAGGAATGTTTTTGTAACAACCAAAAGGGAACCTACGCAATATAGAATGTTCCCTAACTACACCAAATGAGCGTTGCAGGGATGTTTTCCATGACAAATAAAAGAAAACCTTCATAGAACCTTCCGTAATGATTATTTTTAGATTTTACTTTTATAACTAGAACAAACTAATTCAATGCTGCTGGGATGTTTTTGTGACAACCAAAAGGAAACCTCCATAAAACGTTCCCTAATGCTTATTTTTACGTTTTATTTTTGTAACTAAACCAACTATCGTTCAAAGTCGCAGGAGTGTTTTTGTAACAACCAAAAGTGAAGCTACACGATACAGAATCTTCTCTAAATACACAAAATGAACGTTCTTAGAACACTGCAGGGATGTTTTCCATTACAAACAAAAGACAAGCTTCATATAACGTTCCCTAATGCTTATTTTTAGGTTTTATTTTTATAACTAGACCAAATTAACGTTCCCATAACGAATGTTTTTTTGTGGAAACCTAAAGGGAACCTTTAGAACGTTTAATGATTATTTTATTTTTATAACCAGCACAACCAGAACGTTCTTGGAAGCAAAAATTCCAGCTTACTCTCCACATCTATTAACTAATTTCATCAGGTGCATCCTGTTAAACACTAATGACGGAGAAACGTGTGATTTGCACTCATCCAGGACTCAGACGGTCAGTATTTTCATGTTTGTCGGAAGTTGAAAGCCTCCACGCGGTGTCGCTGTTACTCGTGTTTCCGTTTCGGGAAACATTTTATGCAAATAACTTGTGCGTCTGTGTAAATAAAACAATGCGAATATCAATAGCGAACGTATAACATAACTATTACAGACTTTTATGAGGCATATGTTGTTTTAATGAACCAGAGACAGCAGCGAGCAGAGATCTGCGCATGTCTGAACGTCCAAATGAACTCT
Organism: Spinibarbus caldwelli; assembly: GCA_039654775.1. NCBI lineage: Eukaryota > Metazoa > Chordata > Actinopteri > Cypriniformes > Cyprinidae > Spinibarbus > Spinibarbus caldwelli. Next base: position 1,335,844 of record CM077261.1, read on the forward strand.
TGTCCTTAAAAATCGGTTTATTTTGGGGATAAAAGGTTTTATCTGACATTCATGGCGTTTATAAATCACGAGCACACAACAACTGACAGCTGTCATTAAAGGCTTTAATGGGACAGGCTTTACACACACACACACACACACACACACACACAGGCTGTAATCACTCTAATCTCTGTGAGTGTTTTGCTCTGTGGAGTTGCTCTGTTCTGCTCTCACAGTATTTCTCAACACATGAAGGCCTTTATTTTATGTAAACTGCTTTTATATTATTATACAGGTTCTTTAAGACAGAAACTTAATGAATTATGGATCCTTCAGAAAGTAACGGGACACACAGGACAGTTTGATGGAAATCCAGCAGAAGCAAAGCTGCGTCACTAGAGGAACCCCGGTGAGTTTCAGCTCAGCTTTCTCTCCAGTCATCTATTATTATTATTATAGAGGATTCAGAATCTGTAGGAGTTACTTTATTATATTTTGTAAGTCTCTGAACTCTACAATAAATGGTTGTGAAAGTGGTCAGTATGATATATTTCCCATACAGCAATTCTCCAGCTGACCACTGGATAGTTAAATTATGCAAAAATAGATTCAGAGGTGTTATTATATCCAGGCACTGGTTAAAGTTGTTGACCAGTTTCATTAATAGAACAAACATCAACATTAGACACAAATAAATAAATAAAATAAAAATGTGTTTGTAATTAAATGTATGAATGTGACAATAATATTCAGTTGAAGTTTTTCATTCATGGCTAAATTCTAAAGTGGAATACATGTAAAGCAACCTCAAAAAGTATTTAAACACTATATGATTATCATTATTATCTTTTTATTAATATTTTGAATGAGTTATTTTTATATTTTCTGTTTTTATTTTATTATTATTATTTTTGTTAACATTGTAGTAATTTTGTTGTTTTTGTTATTTTTAGTAGTTTTTATTTAAAATATGTCTATAGTTTTTTATCCATTTTTATTCCAGTTTTAGTTATTTTAGTACTTCAACTTAAACTAAATGAAAATGAGCAACTAGCTGAAATAGCTTTTTTTTATATTTTCTAAAAATATATTTATATGTTTGTAAATAAATTTTTAATATTTAATTTTATTCTTTATATGTCATTTCATATTTCATTTTATACATATATAGTTTAGCTGAAATAAAATAAGTTATTTTTTATATTTTCTAAAAATATAGTTTTATTTCATTACTTATATTTTATTTCATTAACAAAATATATTTTTTGGTTTTAGTTTGTTAACTATAATAACTCTTCTGTATAGTCAAAAATGTCTCAGTGTCATTCATTAAATAACAAAATATCAAAGCAGTTAGTATTTGTTTGAAAGAAATTTCACAAACACACTTTATGCAGCCGTTTGACAAAAATAAGTTTGTATGGTTTAAAATGGCACAACAGTAGATCAAGTGTTGAACATGAAGATAGTTCCTGGATCATGATTTTAGTTTGTGTGATTCTCAACACCTGTGTGAATGTGAGAAGAACTGACTAATGACTAACCAGGCATAGATCAGATAAAAATGTCTAAATGACGTAAAATCAGCTTTGCAAACCCTCAGATTATCTGTCAGCTGGGACAGAAATAGAGATTAATCTTCCTGGCTATGTATTTTCAGCTTCTCGCAATATTAGAAAGGGCTTTTTCGTACAGTACTTGTACAATGTCCTTGTTCAGAGTTGATTTTTATTGAGTTCTGTTTATCCATTTTTCTAATTTTATTTTATTTGACTTGCTTCAGATATCCATGCACTTTTTGGCATTTCACCAAGTAGATGACACCGAGAATGACAATTGTGATGGTTTCTCTTCATCAACCACAATGATTATAGACCAAATCTAATCTAAAAAATAAATCTGGTCTATAAATTTTCATTCATATCATTAGACAATCATTCACTTTGGTATAAAAAAAGTCATTTTGGGGGGGCTGAAATCAATTTTGAATATGCAGGTTCCATACAATTCCATCTTCAAATCACAGAAATGTCATCAGTATTGAGCTGTTGTGCTTTTTGTGTATTTATGTCATCACAGCTGAACACACACACAGGTATTGAATTCAAAGCAACAAAAGAGCTTTACAAAGCAAACAGAAGGTCCATATTAAACAGCATCTGTTTATGAATTGGCTTCCACAATCTATTCTGCATACACAATGCCACATATTTGAGTGAAACTGGATATTGCGTGAGATTTAGTGATTTAATACATTAGGAATTGATTGCATGGGGAAAAGTGTTTGTATAAAGGTGGTTTGGAGATATTACTTATATAGCAAATTTGTGTGAGCTTTTGAAAGATTAGGAAGAAATTCTATTTAAAAATTACAGTCAAAAATGTAAATATATTTTTAAATATTTTTGTATATATTTAATATATATTTTTAATATGCTCTAAGAAATATTATCTATAATATATAATGTTATATGCTGTATAATATATTATTTTTGTATATATTTATTTTTAACGTGCTAAGAAATATATTATATATAATATAAATTTATTATATATATGTAATATTATATATCATTTTTTAATATATCATAATTATATACATATATATGACCGAATGAGTCTCATGTTGACTCCAGCGCATGTGTATTCCTGCTGTGCGTCTCTCCACCGTCAATCATCAATCCTGTTTACCGCAGGAAATGAAATCACAGCGCTCTCTTCGGCTGATTATCAGGACTCGTAACGGCGAGCATCAGATTAGTTCACTCACAGATGGTCTGCTGGATTTGTCTGTATGTTTTTTCTCTGTCTGATGAACTGAACTCTGGTTTGAACCCAAGTCACATTTACTTCTGTAGCGCTTTATACAATACAGAGCATTTCAGTGCAGCTTCAGAGGAAAATAACAGTGTTAATGTTGTTAAATTCAGCAGTTATGGAACAAATTCAGTTTCAAAAATGAAAATTTACTGAAAATATCCTCATCCTCAGGCCATCCAAGATATATCTGAGTTTGTTTCTTCATCAGATTTGGAGAAATGTAGCATTCCATCAGTGTCTCAGCAATGGATGCTCTGCAGTGAATGGGTGCCGTCAGAATGAGAGTCCAAACAGCTGATAAAAACATCACAATAATCCACAAGTAATCCACAGCACTCCAGTCCATCAGTTAACATCTGGAGAAGACAAAAGCTGAAACAAATTCATCATTAAGACGTTTTTAACTAAAATACGAGTCCATAATTCATAATAACGCTTCCTCTATTGGAAAAAGTCCATCTCCTGTTGTCTCTCACATCAAATTCCAGCCACATATTTGTTTAGAGCTGTTTTGGCTTGTAAACGCTGCTTGATCTGTGCAGATTTCTCTCCTGATTCAGACCAGAACACTTTTACACTGGAGCAAGCGTTATTATGGATTATGAACTCTATAGTATTTTAGTTAAAAATGTCTTAATGATGGATTTGTATCAGCTTTTGTCTTCTCCAGATGTTAACTGAAGGACTGGAGTGGTGTGGATTACTTGTGGATTATTGTGATGTTTTTATCAGCTGTTTGAACTCTCATTCTGACGGCACCCATTCACTGCAGAGCATCCATTGCTGAGACACTGATGGAATGCTACATTTCTCCAAATCTGATGAAGAAACAAACTCATCCTACACTGCGTTCCAAATTATTATGCAAGTGACATATCAATGCATTGTTTGCATTGTTTCATACTTTTCATCTTCAGAAAGATTTTTCTTCCTCACCATATTTCATGAGAAATGTGACTTGCTTAATAATGTGGAACAACCTTTTTAAGTAGGGTTTCCATTTACCTAAGAAGAACTGGAAAACTATTGAACAAACCTGTCTGAGATTGATACCAGTTATCTAAAAAGATGTGAAAAACCACACCAACAAAAATCTGACTCTTTATTGTACCGAAATCCTACTGATATATCACTTGCATAATAATTTGGAACGCAGTGTAATCTTGGATGACCTGAGAGTGAGGACATTTACAGCATTTTTTTTTTCCGGCAAACTATTCCTTTCAACAGACAAACTAGAAACCATTTGAACATTAAATCTCTCTCTCTTTCTCTCTCTCAGTGCTTGTCCAAGTCCCATGGCTGCACTGAGGTAAGAATTCCAAGGAATGTTGTGGAATGTTGGGAATGTCGGAGAAGGAGCCTCCACCCTGTAGTGTGCGCTGCTGTAGAGTGGAACCGCAGTGCTCTTCCTGCTCTACTAGTGCACAACTAGAGCTCTTCTCATTAACATATCAGCCCTTTACTGTGACCGTTTCTCTCTTATCTTCATGTCACTCGTCCCCTGCAGGTCCTGCATGCAGAGATGCCCTGAGACAGAGAGTGACGCCCAGCAGAGGTGCATGATGGTCTAGCTCCGCCCACTCTCCGTCAGGATGTTGGCCTCAGTGGTGTCCAGTTGTAACGGAGGGCGAGCGCTGACCCTGAAGGGTGTTGATCCAGAAACATGTATGATCGTCTTCAAAAACCACTGGACACAGGTATATAAACATCTATCTATCTATCTATCTATCTATCTATCTATCTGTCTGTCCGTCTGTCTGTCTGTCCGTCCTTCTATCCATCCTTCTATCCATCCATCCGTTCATCCATCTATCCATCTATCCATCTATCTATCTATCTATCTATCTATCTATCTATCTGTCTATCTATCTATCTATCTATCTATCTATCTGTCTGTCTGTCTATATCTGTCTGTCTATCTATATCTGTCTGTCTGTCTGTCTATCTATCTATCTATCTATCTATCTATCCATCTATCCATCTATCTATGTATCTACTTATTTAAAAAAAATATGAGAATATTTATGAGACTCTGAAACTTTATCTGTCTGAACCGCTGTTAGTCAGTTTCTGTGAACTCTCTCTGGTTGTGTCAGGTTCTGAGGATCCTGGAGAAGCATGATCCGTGTCGCAGCGGTGCGGTCGCTCTGCGGTTCGGCCCGATCCCTGGCGACGAGGCGAGCGCCGTGCAGAACTACGTGGAGCACATGCTCTTCCTGCTGATGGAGGAAGAGAGCGGTCAGGGCGGAGCCATGGGGACCATCCTGGAGTTCGTGGTGGTGGAGAACGTGATGGAAAAGCTGTTTCTCTGGAGTCTGCGGCGCGAGTTCACCGACGACATGAAGCTGGAGCAGCTGCGCATGTACAAGATGCTGGTGGCTCAAGCCAAACAACCACTGCTGCACCACAAACCCATCCTCAAACCTCTGATGATGCTGCTGTCCGCCTGCTCCAGCTCCTCCACTGTGGGGCCCAAAAGCAGCAGCTCCGCGGCAGGGCTCACCTGCGCCGTGGGGCCCAAAAGCAACAGCTCCGTGGCAGGACTCACCTGCACCGTGGGGCCCAGCAGCTCTGCGGTGGAGGCGGAGCTGGTGTCTCTTCTGCATCAGCTGTGTCGCGTGCTGGTGAAGGAGGCCTCTGTGCTGGAGCTGTTCTTCCACAGCAGTCAGGATCAGGGAGCTGCAAACTTCTTGCTCTTCTCTCTGCTCATCCCGTTTATCCACCGTGACGGGACTGTCGGAGCGCAGGCCAGAGACGCCCTCACCCTCATCATGAGCCTCTCGTCTCAGAACAGCCTAGTAGCCAAACACATCGTGGAGAACACCTACTTCTGCCCGGTGAGGAAAAACTAAATTTGAAATTTTTCCTTAAATATTATCAATATTCGAATTATATTCAAATTTAAAAGGCATAATTTGTTGAAGATAAGCTGACAGGCTGTCGATTCATTAAATGATGAGCTGTTTCCTCTAAAAATCTGTTTGTTCATCGTAGTGAAGCCTCTCCTCCATTGACATCCATTAAAAAAAAAGCAGCCTCTGGCCTCCTTTCCGTTAGCATTAGCTGTTATGCTTTTTTGACTAATGGTTGCAGGCTTGCCTTCTAGTGGCTTTGACTACACGAGCTGCCAAGTCCCTCTCTGTCAAAAGATTCAGGTGAGGTAACCGGCTTACTGCTAACAGCAGACAACACCATCCAACTACCACAACATTTTCGTATTTATGATAGATTTTTGACCTCAGTTTCATCTAAAGTTTATTACTATTGTAGCCAACGTAGTCATAATTACTAAAGAGAGCTTTAATATTAGCACCAGAGCGCTGAGCGTCTTAAAGGGGTGGTTGATTGCGATTTCACTTTTTTATCGCTAGTTAGTATGCATCGTTGCTGTTTGAGCATAAACAATATCTGCAAAGTTACAAAGCTGAAAGTTCAATGTAAACAGAGATATCGTCTTTTAAAATTCTGGCAGTTTAATGCCTACAAAAACGGCTCGTAGGAACTACAACAAGCTATCACAAACCCAGATAAACCCCGCCTCCGAGAACATGCAGCAAAGGGGGCGAGGCCATGCTACGCTGCTTTAGAGAAGAGGAAGAGAAAATTAGTGGTGCACGTAAAAATCTATTCATATATGAATTGTTTCAAAATCAACGTTCTAAAGCAGCAGCTCTCAATCCTGTTCCTCGCGTCCCCTGCTCTGCACACACTCTTCATCTCTCTCTCTCTCTCTCTCTCTCTCTCATTCAGATCATCAGCTCAGTGAATACACTTTTTACATAGTTGTGAGAAGCATTATACATGGACGCGTGTGCAGTTGCCATACTGTATTAAAGCTTTAATCAGAATAAAACCGTATATTAAAAGCTAACAGAAGCAGTAGCATTTACAAATAACAGCTGTATCTAAAAGTATGAGACGACAAAAACGAACAAAAATCATACCATTAAAAGCCTTGCTTGCACAGGTTCTGCGTGATCCTCTTCACTAATATCCTCTGCGTCTCAATCGGGCTCAAACTGATAAGCAATATAGACGACGCTGTTGTTTACAATACAACCGGAGCACATGCCGCTGAGCTGAGGGGCGGGACGTTCAGACGTGCTCTAGAGGCGGTTTAGCCAATCACAACACACTGGGCCAGCTAACCAATCAGAACCTATCGTGTATTTCTGAGGGAGGGGCTTCATAAAAGCAGGAAATGATCAGCGCGTTTTTCAGAGAAGGGACAGAGCGGTGTGAAATAAAGGTAAATTATGTGAAAAATAATGCCTTTTTTAACAAACGAAGCATTAACACATGTTAGACTGCACCCCATAAACACAATCAAGCCTAGAAAAAAAACAGTCAACCACCCCTTTAATTAGGCCGTATATCATTTTATTTTTATGTTAAAAATGAATTGGACCAATGATGATTCTGACAGAAAACTTGCCCAGGACCTTACTGTTACTATAGTCTGTGATGCTGACTGGTGATGCTGGTTAGCACTAGAGATTAGCTGTTACATAAGACTGTTAATATGATCACACGGGAAACACTGCAAGAGGAAGAGGAGGAGCCTTTTCTCATCTCATCCAATCACAGAGAGACCACATGCTGTTTGTTTATAATGATGTTTTTGTGATTTATTCTCAGTGTTTGTGTTCAGGGAGAATTAGTTTGGATTTTAATAGCTGCATAAAAACAGTCAATTCATACTAACATCTAGTTTTCATTAAATTAAGTTTATGATTGTGTGTGTGTGTGTGTGTGTGTGTTCTCTCTCTCTATGTATTAATCTGTGGTAGGTTTTAATCCCAGTCACAGGATTGTGTGTGCAGGTTTTTGCTGATGGATTATGGATGGTGTGTTTCTGCTTTGACCCAAATAAACCGCTGCTGCTGAACACACACAATAAACAATGAAGACACTTTGGGGTGTTGTAGGGTGTGTGTGGATCTGTATCTCTATGTGTGTGTTTGATGTGTGTGTGTGTGTGTGTGTGTGTGTAGGTGTTGGCCACAGGTCTCAGCGGTCTGTATTCGGGTCTGCCGGCTAAACTGGAGGTTTACAGCGAAGGCTGGTTCTGTCTGGAGAAACACGACTGGCTGCAGCTTCCAGCTCTCTTTCAGTTCCTCAACTCACTGCACTTCTGCAGCACTGTGTGCAAGGTAACACACACACACACACACATACACACACACACACACACAGACACACACACACACACACACACACACATATACACACACACACACACACAATCATTAACACACACACACACTCTCACTCTGTCACTAACTGTGTCAGGTAATGATAATGACTACTACTAACCTCACACTTTAAGGTCTTTAAGGTTTGTTTACACCGAAAGGAAACAAAATAATCACTCTGATTTAATTATTTTAAATCATTTTTTTATGAATCGTTTTATTTATTTTTTTCTTATCACTTCTGCTAAATGTTATATTCTTAACTATGATATTAGCACTTTTATTCAAATCACATTGATTATTAAATGTACTGAAATGGTCAAGATTTTATTTTAAAAACACTTTTTTTTTTTTTTTTTGTATTTTAAGTAGTCATATTAATTACATGGTTTTATTCTAATTGAACCATGCTTTATAACTTCTCAATATGCTACATTGTCATCATATTAGAATTTTATTTAAAATCATATTTGAATAATTTAATTCAGATTACTAAATTGTTTAAAACTGTCAGTTTTTTTTATTTTTGTATTTAAAATTTTTATTTTATTAATTATTCTTATTTTAATTGTATGATTTTATTCTAAAAATCACATTTTTTTATTATTTTTTACATTGTTTTTAATACACATATCCATGTTATTTGTATGATTTTATTCTAATAATCAAATAAGTATTATTTATTGATTCAAACATGAATAATAAAAATAAAAAGTAATTATATTATTTTATTCTAATAGAACCATGCCTTATATATTCCCAAAATGCTATACTGTCATGATACTATTAGGACTTTTGTTTAATCAGTCATATCAAATCAGTCATATAATCATATTCTTATGTTATTGTTTGTTTGTTTTTTTTTTTGTTTTTTTGTTTGTTTTTTCATTTTTGGCATCTTTAATTTTTATATTAATATTTGAGTTGTACGATTTTATTCTAATAATAAACTTTTTTTAATTATTAGTATTATTTTTTTATTAGTCATATTACATAAAAATCAATTACATGATTTTATTCTCATTGAACCATATGTTATAACTTTCCAAAATGCTATATTATTCAAGTTATGTAAAAATAGTTATCCCGTCATTTTTATTAAAAATATTATTCTACTCTAGTTAAATAGACCCAAACGTACTTATAATTATTCATAACTACATGCAACATTTTTTGGTTGATAGTTTCATCAAGGTAAAAGTTGAGTAAAACATCTGCTCATTCAAATACTTAATTCAAAATAAAACTCATGTGACACCACATGCCCCGAAAGCTGCTATTTTATTGGTGAGTGAGTTTTTTTTTTTTTTGTTTGTTTGTTTTTTTGTCTGAATAAGGTATAAAACATTGATTTCAATGACACTGAGTTAATGAGACTGTATGTTTTGTGTGTGTGTGTGTGTGTGTGTGTGTGCAGGTGGCTCACCCGTCCATCAGAGATCAGCTCCTGGGCTACATCTACAATGGTTTTCTGGTTCCTGTCATGGCTCCTGCGCTTCATAAGGTGAGCGGGTGTGTGTTTGTGTTTGGACTGCTGTGATTGGTCAGTCCGATTGCTGTGATTGGTCAGTCTGTGAACGCTGCTCTTTTCTTATTGGTCAGCTGACTCTGGAGGAAGTGATGACAACAACGGCGTATCTGGAGCTCTTCCTGCGCAGCATCTCTGACTCTGTCCTCCTCCAGACCTTCCTCATCTTCATCCTCAGACATCGCCATGACAACGTCAACATCCTGGATACGCTGGTCAGCAGGATCAACACGCCGTTTCAGGTGAGTGTGTGTGTGTGTGTGTGAACTTGTTTTTACTACTTTGTGAGGACCAAAAGACCACACAAAGATAGAAAAACTAGGAAAGTTTGACTCTGTGGGGACCTTAAATCGGACCATGATCTTTTATATAAGACAATAAGATGACTAAATATACTATCATCCAAACCTAAACCTACCATTCACTCAAAACATTCTTATATTTAGATATAACAATCTTTTAACATTCTTAAAACCTTTTAACATTCTTATATATAAGAGGGTTTTAACATTCTAAAAACATGTTTTAACATTCTTATATAAGAATGTTATATATAAGAATGTTAAAACACATTTTAAGAATGTTAAGGATTGTTATATATATAAGAATGTTATAACAGTCTTACAACATTCTTATATAGTAGTCAACATTTGAAGTGGATCAAACGTTTCATCAAAGTTGTCCAAAAACCAGAACAATACCCGTTATTGTCTTAGGACAACTTTGATGAACTTTTCTGATCCACTTCAAATGTTGACTACTATATATATATATATATATATATAAGAATTAATATAAGAATGTTTCAACATTCTTATATCTAACATTCTTATATTAATATGTTAAATGTTAAAATGAAGTTATGTTTCTGTGACTGGTAGGTTAGGTTCATACTATAGTGAGTTTTAACATTCTATCTTTATTATAATTTTTAAGATGTTGTCCAACTAAAGGACCCCACAAAGTACTATGTTTCTGTTTTTACTATCATTGTGGGGACATTAGGACCACACAAAGTAGTATAAACAAGGATGTGTGTGTGTGTGTGTGTGTGTGTGTGTGTGTGCGTGCGTGCGTGAGTGTGACATATGAGGACACAAATTTCTATAATGACACAGGTATGACATAGGTATTACAAGGAGAAGGTGTCTTATGAGGACATTACCCCATGTCCCCATTTTTCAAACGCTTATAAATCATACAGAATGAGTTTTTGTGAGAAATTAAAATGCATAAAGTTTCCTGTAAGGGGTAGGTTTAGGTGTAGCGTTGGTGTAGGGTGATAGAATATACGGTTTGTACAGTATAAAAACCATTACACCTATGGAGAGTCCCCACAATTCACAAAAACAAACATCTGTGTGTGTGAGAGTGAATGAGTGAGTGAGTGTGTGTGTGTGTGTGTGTGTGTGACAGTCACTGATTAAAGCTCACTGTGTTTGTGTGTGTGTGTGTGTGTGTGTGTGTGTGTGAGACAGTCACTGATTAAAGCTCACTGTGTTTGTGTGTGTGTGTGCGTGTGAGTGAATGAGTGAGTGTGTGTGTGTGAGTGAATGAGTGAGTGTGTGTGTATGTGTGTGTGTGTGTGTGTGTGTGTGTGTGTGTGACAGTCACTGATTAAAGCTTACTGTGTTTATGTGTGTGTGTGTGTGTGTGTGTGTGTGTGTTTCCAGCTCGGTACGGTCTCTCTGGCTCTGTTCCGCACTCTGATTGGTCTGTATTGTGAAGACGTCATGCTGCAGTTAATTCTCAGGTATTTACATCCTCTTCCTCTTCCTGTGGAGATGAAATATGGATTTAAAATGTATAAATGAACACCAGTTTTAGCTCTTTCTCTGATATATACATGCATTCTGACACACTCAATTTAAGGTCCAGATACTTACACTTTTGACAAACTTTGTTGACATTATCTGTATGTATTTCCCTGTTTGTAAATGTTAATCTAAAAAGTATTTTAATACATCCTCCACATTACTTGTTCAAATACACGTTTCCAGTTTGCATGCTTTAGACAAATTAACTGTCTTATAAATTGCTAAATTGTCATGTTATTATGACTTTTTTCATTAAATTATTCCAAATTGATATTTAAAATTTAAATAAAAAAAACTGTAGTCATGTTTTTATTTTTAATTTTTTAATATTTTTAATTATATGATTGTATTCTAATAAATGACTGACTATAGTTAAATTATTCACAAATATTCAAACTTATTCAAATATTCAAAAGCTTTCAAATATTCAAACTTCAAAAATATTCAAAAAATCATTAATCATTAAATCATTAATCATAAATCATTTCATGTATTAAATTTGTCAAAAGTCATGTTTTATATATTTAATCATAATATTATTAATTATCTGATTGTATTCTAATGAAATTATGTCTTGTAACTTCCCAAAATGCTGTGTTGTCATGATGTTCTGACTTTTATCATGAAATTATTCACAGCAATAGTTGCTTTGGATAAAAGCATCTGCCAAATAAATAGATTTAAATGTAAAATGTCAATTATTAAAAAAATATTCCATTTATTAAAATGGCCAAACATCATATTTTAGTTTTTCTTTTTATCAATCATGGTATTTGTAATAATTTTTAATAATATAGGATTGATAAAATCAAATTTTTATGATTTTTTTTAAAAAAGAAAATCTCTTTTGTAAATACATGATTTTATTCTAATAAATCTATGCCTTATGATGTCCTAATATTCTATATTATTTAATTATTAAAATGATGGAAAAAAAAGTAATTTTCATTTCTTATTGTTAAAAACATTATCCTTCTCCAGGTAAATAGACTTTAATATACTTATAAATACTCCTATCCATACGTAAGCCATTTGTAGGTTGATAGTTTCATAGCTGCACTTCTTAAAAAGTGTAACTGCACTTTGAAAACACTGAGATGTTCAACAGCCCAACACAATAACATTGACTCAACCAATGGTGTGAGTCTGGGGGCGGGACTGTCTGTTTGTCTGACCAATGGCGGTTTGTGTTGAGTGTGATGTCATGTGTGTATTTTGGTTCAGAACTGACCAGACTTTGTCCATGTTTTCTCTTGCAGGTATCTGATCCCTTGTTCTCACCTGACATACTCTGAGAGACTCCGACTGCGAGAGAGAGACTGTTACTCCATCACTGCGTCTGCTCTGCTCTCGCTCACACCTTCCTTCTTCATTCCCAAACCCTGCTCCTCTCCACCGCAGACGCCCAAACCCGACTACATCCTCTGGTCAAAGGTCACCGAGGGCCTGCTGAGGGGCAACATGGGTAATGGAGTTCATGATCTAGTGCACATGTAGTCTCATATACTGTCGTCTCATATATGGATACCATTTGAAAGTCTCTTCTGCTGACCAATGCTACATTTATTTTATCAAAAACATAGTAAAAATTGTGAAATATTATTACAATTTAAAATAGCTGTTTTCTATGTGAACATCTGTTAAACTGTAATTTATTTCTGTGATCAAAGCTGAATTTTCAGCATCATTACTCCAGTCTTCAGTGTCACATGATCCTTCAGAAATCATTCTAATATGCTGATTTGCTGCTCAAGAAACATTTCTGATTATTATCAATGTTGAAAACAGTTGTGCTGCACAATATTTTTGTGGAAACTATGATACATTTTATTTTTCAAGATTCACAGATGAAAGAAAGTTCAAAAGAACAGCATTTATTTGAAATCGAAATCTACTGTAACATTATAAATGTCTTTACTGTCACTTTTTAACAATTTAATGCATCCTTGATGAATAAAAACATTAATTTCTTATTTATTTTAGTATCACTGTGATACCATTATTGTTTATATTAATATTTTAAATTAGCTGTTATTTTTAAGTTTTAGTCATTTTATTGTGTTTTTGTTATTTTTATTGTTTTTTAATGTCTATATACTATTTTTATTAATTAGTTTTAGTTTAGTTATTTTAGTACACCAAGTTAAATCAAATCAAATTAAACAGAAATAATTTGAAGTTACAAGCTTTTTTATGGTTTTAGTTGTAGTTTTAGTAAACTTTAATAACATTATTTTGAACATTATATGCATACACAGCTAACAAAATATTTGCTAAGAACGTTACATTAAGTTATGAAAACGTTATTTCTGAATGTTCTCTGAAAACATTTAAAACGTCCTGCTTTTTAAATTTTTAAAGAGTGTTTCTCTTGTTTATGTGAGTATTAAAGACAACATTAAGGGTAACATTCCATTTTACTGTTACATTTAAATGTTCTCTAAACAACCTTTGACGAACTAAAATGTTTCAGAAAAAACATTTCATGAATGATGTATAAATAATGTTTTTGTGCTAACATTTTGAGAACATTATTAAAGACCAAATAACTTTGAACAAACATTCTGTTAGCATTACTGGAAGAACATTTGTTCATAACTTAAAGGGATAGTTCACTCAAAAATGAAAATTCTGTCATTAATTACTCACCCTCATGTCGTTCCAAACCCGTAAGACCTTTGTTCATCTTCGGAACACAAATCAAGATATTTTTGATGAATTCTGAGAGCTCTAGAATTTTGTCTCCTCCATGTCACCCTGGCGCTATTTTGGAGAGTATCACGAGGCATGCACGCGCTTTGAATTGGACGTAAACAACATATGTTTACACTATGATCAAAGTGCGCACATGCGTGTTCTGTGTCAGCAGCACCATGCACATACGTTGTTTACGTTCAGATCAAAGCAAGCGCATGCGTCGTGATACTCTACAAAATGGCACCCTAGGGTGATGTAGAGGAGACAAATTGTTGAATAAAGTTGTAATTATTGTTTTCTTCACGCACAAAAAATTATTCTCGTAGCTTCATAAAATTATGGTTGAATCACTGATGTCACGTGGACTATTTTACCGATGTCCTTACTACGTTTCTGTGCCTTGATCATGGTAGTACCCTTGCTGTCTATGAGGGTCAGAGAGCTCTCGGATTTCATCAAAAATATCTTAATTTGTGTTCTGAAGATGAACAAAGGTATGGGTTTGGAACGACATGAGGGTGAGTAATTAATGACAGAATTTTCATTTTTTGAGTGAACTATCCCTTTAAGTTATGAACAAACTCCTTCCAGTAATGCTAACAGAATGTTCGTTCAAAGTTATTTGGTCTTTAATAACGTTCTCAAAACGTTAGCACAAAAACATTTTTTATACATCATTCATGGAATGTTTTTTCTGAAACATTTTAGTTCGTCTAAGGTTGTTTAGAGAACATTTAAATGTAACAGTAAAATGGAATGTTACCCTTAATGTTGTCTTTAACACATAAACAAGAGAAACACTCTTTAAAGATTTAAAAACCTGGACGTTTTAAATGTTTCCAGAGAACGTTCAGAAATAATGTTTTCATAACTTAATGTAACGTTCTTAGCAAATATTTTGTTAGCTGTGTTTGCATATAATGTTCAAAATAACGTTATTAAAGTTCACTAAAACTACAACTAAAACCATAAAAAAAACATGTTACTTCAAATTATTTCTATTTGATTTGATTTGATTTAACTTGGCGTACTAAAATAACTAAAACTAAAATCTTACGGGTTTGGAATGACATGAGGGTGAATAATTAATGACAGAATTTTCATTATTGGGTGAACTATCCGTTTAACTTTAAATTTAATTTGGCACTATTTCAGTCCTAAATCTCCTCTTTGTCTCTCCAGGAATGGAAGATTTGTTCTCAGCTGGAGATACCATCGGATGCTCCCGAATAACTGCTTCAGAGCCGCTGATGCACAAGAACTACCTTCAGTACCTGTATGATGCACGCAGGTCCGTCTGTGCGGCCGTTCAGGCGTGTGGCGTTTGGTCAGCTCCATACGATGGCCTCAATCCGTCCCCGAACGAATATCAGGATGAGGACGAGCATCTTCATCACTCCACTCCTCCTCCTCAAACACCAACTCCTCATCCTCCATCAGAAACCAGCTCCACTGGCGATCGTGAGCGAATTGGGACGCTACTTGAACTGGAGTGGGACGATACTTACGATGCTGCGCCAGAAAGGGAACCCACGCCAGATGTTCCAGAAGAACCACCGAAACACATTCAGGAAATGCGTAAAAATGCCATTATGCTGATTAAAGGATCTTATATTGAAGAGTCGGAGTTTCAGGATGATGTGTTGGTTTATAATCTAATCGCGCAAAAAGATGCACGCGACGATCGGCGGATGTTCGTTAAAAACGGCATGAACAAACCAACTCACAATCACCACATAAACAACAATCAGATGCACACTACTCTAAATCATAATCACGGAGAACATCCTGAATCCGAGTCGATTGTGAACGGACATGGTTTTGAGGAGCCGAAACCAGAATTACAGAGTGATGCTGCACATCTGGATCACAATTGCAATGAAAGCAAAACGGCCAAAGGAGATGATTTCATCTCTCAGTGTCTGGAGCTGATTCGGGATCTGGGTGGAGAGGAAGACTCCGTCATGGAGGATGAAGAGCAGCTCCAGCGGCTGCAGGATCTCCTGTATGGGGACGAGGAGGAGGAGCTGGACTTCAGCTGCTTCTGTGAGGATTGTGAGGGTGAGGATGACGCAGATGAAGAACTGAATAAAGCTGAGAGCAGGAAGCATGGGATCTCGTTTACAGGTCAGTCGTGGGATTTTATATGGTTTGGAATGTTTGATGAGACAGAATATGGAAGAGTTTATTTTGGAAGTGGAAGAGTTTATTGAACCTTTAGGCAAAAGTGTGGACATTTTTTTTATTTTTGGTATCATATTTGATCCATCAGGCTTTTATGGCTTATATAGTGTGATATAGTGAGAATATGAAGCTCAATTTTATTCAAAAATATGCAGTTTGCTGCAGATGCTGACATTTCTATGATGAAATTCTGATGCTTGTAATGTAAATCAATGAGATCTTTATAACAGTACAGCAGATAGTGACATAAAATGATCTAAATATCAGTCATCACTCCATATATCCAATAATACTCTACCAGTCAAAAGTTTTTGAACAGCAAGATTTTTAATGTTTTTTAAAGAAGTCTCTTCTGCTCACCAAGCCTGCATTTATTTGATCCAAAGTACAGCAAAAACAGAAAAATTTTGAAATGTTTTTTACTATTTAAAATAACTGTTTTCTGTTTGAATATATTTTAAAATGTAATTTATTCCTGTGATTTCAAAGCTGAATTTTCAGCATCATTACTGCAGTCACATGATCCTTCAGAAATCATATTATTATTATTATGTTGAAAACAGCTGAGTAGATTTTTTTCAGGTTTCTTTGAATAGAAATTTCAGAAGAACAGCATTTATCTGAAATAGAAATCTTTAATAACATTATAAATGTCTTTATCATCACTTTTGATCAATGTAAAGCATCCTTGCTAAATAAAAAATAAAAGTATTCATTTCTATAATCCAATTCTATAATCCCCCCCCCCCCCCAAAAAAATACTGACTCCAAGCTTTTGAATGGTATAGTTTGTAATGTTAGAAAAGCTTTTTATTTTAGATAAATGCAGATCTTTGGATCTTTCTATTCATCGAAGAATCCAGAAAAAAATGTACTCAACTGTTTTAAATACTGATAATAATAATAATAATAATAATAATAATAATAATAATAAATGTTTCTTGAACAGCAAATCAGCATATTAGAATGATTTTTGAAGGATCATGTGACTGGAGTAATGATGCTATAAAAAAAAAAAACAGCCCAATTTTATTCAGAGGTTCAAACTGAGCAAAAATATGCAATTTGGTGCAGATGCTGATATTTATATGATGAAATTCTGATGCTTGTGATGTAAATCAATGAGATCTTTCTAACAGTAGAGCAGAAACTGACATAAAATGATCTAAATATCAGTGTCACTCTGTATCTCCAATAATAAGATGAGATTAAATGATCCAAACATATAATGCAGTGCAATCCAATGATGATTGAGAGATGAAGAAATAAACGCTCCTCAGAAGATGTGAGATGAAGATCATTCCTCCACTGAGGAACAGTGAAAGTAAAGCTTCTGGAAACAAACGCTCCTCAAAAGATCCTGATGATCAGATTTGAGAATAAAAAATGATTGATGGAGAATCTGCTTCAGTCCAGCAAGTGTTGTGAAATATGACTACAGTTATTCTGACATTTACTTGAGAAAAATCAGTCAAGATTTGACAGCAGAAAGACGCGAGAAGCAGCAGCTGAAGCTGGACGTTTGTACAATTACACTAAAAGAGCTTTCACTGCATAAAAAGTGATGTTTTCCAAACTCAGATGTTCTGATGAGTCTAGAGAACAGTTCAGTTGGGCATTAATGCAGTTTATAATTGGTATGGAAGCTGTTAGGTCTCATTTTCTGAAATGAACCAGCGTTCATAGTCAAATACGAGGGGAATGTGGGTGGAATCAGAGCGGGGTTTGGAGTGTGGAATCAGTCTAAAGCAGCTGTGGTTCCTCAGGGCCGTTCATCAGCGTCCTGCTGTCCCGTCTGGAGAACATGCTGGAGAACTCCATTGAGGTCAACCTGCTGCTTACAGGGATTTTAGCACAGCTGGCCACGTATCCGCAACCGCTGCTGCAAAGATTCCTCCTGAACACCAGACCCGCGTCTCAAAGCGGCACTCGCTCACTATACCAGGTACAGAACACTTCATATTAGTATAAACAGGGTTACTTTTAAAAGTAATGCACTACAATATTGCGTTACGCCATGACAAAAAAAGTAACTAATTGTATTACTTAGTTACCTTCTATGGAAAGTAATGCATTACGTTACTTTTGTGCTACTTTTTGTCACCTGGGCTGGGCTTGTTTATTTGTTTTTTAATAGCAAAAAACCCAAAAGTTATATTTTTGGCAACTGCAAAGGCACATTAACACCAAAAGTGAAATGAAAAAGCCTCATTCATGCTGAAGGAAGTGCCTCTGTCTCTGCATTAACTCCTGATTTATCTCAACATGGGGACAGGAGAGCTGTCAGTCAATAAATGGGAAAACAAAGTAACTGGAGTTACTTATTTGGAAAAAGTAACTCAGATATTTCCTTGTACATTTAAAAGTAACGTGTTACTTTACTAGTTACTCGAAAAAAAGTAATCTGATTACATCACTCGCGTTACTCATAATGCATTACCCCCAACGCTGAGTATTAATATGCAAAATTCGATTTAATATTAAAAGTCATTAAGCTTTCAATTGACTCATAGACAAGATTTAATTAATGAAGTGAGACTAGATTTAGTTTTGCCATTTTTTTTATTAAACACAAACTTTAAAAACTTTTTTAAACTTTGTTTTTGTTCAGTATTTCCTTTTAATATTTTGCTACATTTTAACCTGCTTCTTGTGCTACACTACATTGTCCATAAAATAGGTTGTTCACATAAATTTACTGTAAATTTAATATAAAATTACTGTTTCACTGATAATGATTTTTCACAAGTGTTTTACCTATATTTTGAATGAAACGCATTGTGTTGTGTTTTAGGGTTGAACATAAAGTCAGTAAACTTGGCAGAAAATTACCAGTACCTTTTCTGCTTTTCTACAGTTTTTTTTTTTTTTTTTTTTTTTTGTCTTACAGTGTAGTTGATATGTAGTAATTAAGTAATGTTTGACACATGATTCCTAAGTTCATTGTCAGGGTGTTTTATTCACAGATCCATTTTTGTTAAATAAAATAAAGCTGGAATAGAATAAAATACAAATATTAGATGGAACTTAAACTCAAAAAATGAAAATTAGAAATGTTGTCTTGGCAACTAACTGAAATAAAGCAAGTTTAAGTTGAAGTACTAAAATGACTAAAACTGAAATAAAAAAAAATGACAAAGCACATATTTTTTCTGGGTGTTATATTTTCTGTTTTTATTTTAATTTAATTTTTATCTTTAAATATACGTCTTTTCTGTTTTTTTTCTGTGTTTGTCATTTTAATATTTTTGATCATGTCTGTATAGTTGATAGTTTTAGTTTATTTAGTTTTAGTTATTTTAGTACTTCAGATTAAACTAAACAAAAATGAGAAATGTTGCCCTGGCAACTAGCTGAAATAAAATAAGTTTAAGTTTTTTTTTTAATGTTTTATTTTTTTCTCAGGTAATGTTTAATTTCAAGTAAGAGTTGTTTTTATGACTTTTATTTATAATAACCCTGCTTAAAAGATGGTTTATGCACCATTTAGATATGGTTGGGAGCAGGTGTACATTTTTTCGAACCAAAGAATGTTTTATGAATCCGAAAAGGACATCAGAAAATTCAATGTGATGCTTTATAACTCAACTCCTCTAACAAGCTTGTGTGATTGTCTCAGGTTCTGCTGTTGGTGGGTTGTCAGATTGAACAGTATGCAGCGTCCAATCCGGATTTTCCTGAGCTGGTCCGTGAAGCCGCCCAGTACCTGCTGCTCAAAGACCAGGCCTTAAAAGAGCAAGGTGTCCGTTGTCCTCTCCCAATTGTTTGATTGTCTTTGTTTGCATGCTAAAGCCGTTTTCTTTCTCCTTCTGTCAGAGAGAGATGTCCACCTGCAGGAAAATGGTGGCGGCTGGTTCCTGAACGGCCACGTCTCAGGTCGTCCACGCAAACCTCTTCCTCCCTGCCCCAAAATCCCACCGCACCTGCGGAATAGAGTGTTCGCTACGTTTCTGTTCGCTGAGTTCCTGAAGGAGCTGGCAGCCATCGCACAAGAGCACTCCATAATTACCTGAGCGGACAGCGGAGTGACACACCTCAGATCGTGAGTTTCCCTCTCATATCACAGCAACAATCAAATGCAAACATCTCTGGACGCTTTCCCATTCATTTCCTATGGACGGTCAGTTCTGACCTGTTCAATGTGTCAGGGTTTTTTTATGACCACTTAGATTCATAGAAGTTAAATTTTTGCTTGTTTGTTCAGATTGCATTTCTAACTAAAATCATTAAGTTTTAAACCTCTCAGATTGAGGAAACCATTTTTATTTAAGCTTCATATTGTGTTGGGGTCAAACTGACCCACACTTGTTTTTATGAATTGCTGAAAATACTGGTTCAACTATTTATTTCTTACTGAAATCTGGTGGATGTTTTTCAATTAGCATCATGAATGTGCATGCAAAGTTCCGGCACACGGATGTGTTTTGGAAAGGCAGTACAAAAACTATAACAACTTTTTTTGAGGTTCAAATCGACCCATACTCTATTTTATAAACTGCCCAAAATACTGGTTAAACTACTTATTTCTTCTTGAAATTTGGTGGATATTTTTCATTTAGGGTTATGAATGTGTATGCAAAGTTTCGGCACATGGATGTGTTTTGGAAAGGCTGTGCATAAATTGTTGCTACTTTGTGTTGACCCACGCTCAAATTTTCAAACTGCTTGAAATACTGGTTCAACTATTTATTTCTTCTTGAAATTTGGTGGATATTTTTTATTTAGCACAATGAATGTGCATTCAAAATTTCGGCACATGGATGTGTTTTGTAAAGGCTGCATGGAGTTTGTTATGACTTTTGTGTTGGGGTTAATTTGACCCACATATGTAATTTAAATGAATTAAAATACTGGTTCAACTATTTATTTATTCTTGAAATTTGGTGGATATTTTTCAGTTAGCATCATGAATGTGCATGCAAAGTTTCGGCACATGGATGTGTTTTGGAAAGGCTGTACAAAAACTATTACAACTTTTTGTGCTGGGTCAAATTGACCCACGCTCAAATATTCAGACTCCTCAAAATACCGGTTAAACTGTTTATTTCTTTTTGAAATTTGGTGAATACTTCCCATTTAGGGTAATGAATGTGCAACCAAAGTTTCAACACATGGATGTGTTTTGGAAAGGCTGTACAAAAATTTATACATCTTTTGTGTTGGGGTCATTGACCCACACTCTATTTTATAAACTGCCCAAAATACTGGTTAAACTACTTATTTCTTTTTGGAATTTGGTGGATATTTTTCATTTAGCACCATGAATGTGCATGCAAAATTTCAGCACATGGATGTGTTTTGGAAAGGCTGTACAGAGTTTGTTACGACCTTTGTGTTGGGGTTAATTTGACCCTCATACGTATTTTAAACGACTCAAGATACTGGTTCAACTATTTATTTCTTCTTGAAGTTTGGTGGATATTTTTCATTTAGCGTCAAGAATGTGCATGCAAAGTTTTGGCACACGGATGTGTTTTGGAAAGGCTTTGTAAAAATTGTTACCTTGTGTTGGGTCAAATTGACCCAAGCTCAAATTTCAAACTGCTCAAAATACTAGTTCAACTATTTCTTTCTTCTTGAAATTTGGTGAATATTTTTCATTTAACATCATGCATGTCAAACTGTGCCCCACTGGTTTCAATGCAGTTTGCCAAAAAATCGGAAAAACTTTAAAGAGTCAGGTAAACAACAGAAGACCTTAGCTTGTCAGTAGCTTGTCAAAGCCTAAAATATGAAATACATATGAATTTATGAAATTTAAGACTCAAAGTTTGCTCAAAATTGAGTAGCTGTTTCTTTATCTAGTTGGGTTTCACACTCAAAAAATCTGTCAAAGATTGTTTTTGGTTGTAGTTTTCTTGGATCTCAATTATTAGACTTGCAGCACTGAAAAAAGTGTGAGAAACCCATTCTACCCTCACAAAGGTTTGAGAAAAGGACATGACATAAAAAGGCAAAGGAAGTACAAATAGCAATAAAAACTACATACACTAAATAAACATAATGTTACAAACTATTTATACTTGTAGTTATTTGCTCCTACAATCCTACAATGACAAAAAAATATTGTGTGTTTTTGAAACATGAAAATATCAAAATATGTGGTCAAATTGACCTCATATAAAAATAGATGGGAATTATTATATTTCTCCCATATTTTATATTTTTATTCTCTGACCTTCTACAATAGAGGTTTTGTGTTTTTACATGAATCTTTAGTGTTTTTCGTAGTTTCGATTTTTGACAAATTGCATGAAAACCAATGTGGGTCAATTTGATGAACAAACACTAAAGCTGTAGTCTGTTTTTGAATACAACAGGAGACTTAAAAACAATACAATTGGTCAAAAATGACTGAAAAGCACATTAGGGTTAACTTCATTAGCATACAGATGAGCTCAAAGCTACAAACATGCACTTAAAGCCACAGAAGCTTCATTTGTTTGGTTTGGAGGTTTTGGTTTACGGTTCATGTGAACTTTGGTACGGTTTTTATTTGATATTAAAGTGTTCCGGACCTAATTTGTGCAAGTGAACCTTTACTAATGTATAATTTGATGTGTTCAATGCATTCAGAGAGTCGGATGTCTTATTTCTGCGTGTCTTTTAGCTCATCTTACAAAAACACACAGCACAAGTCATGATAATGCCTCTTTTAAAGAAACAGTTCACCTCAAAATAAACACTCACATTTACTCAAAGAGTTTGCAAAGGATCACCCCAGATTTGAATTTGAGAAAACACCTATCAAGATCTAAAATGGACAAAAAAAAGCATCATTATATCAGTAAGTGTGACTCATGCAGTATATTGCCAAGTACATTTTCATTTTTGACTGAGCTGTTGCTTTAAAAACCAAACTCTTTTGTTTTTTGTTGATTCAATTGTTTGTTTGTGTTTTATATTATATGGGTTGTTATTTCATCATTTGTGTATAGATGAATCACTGTAATTAGTTGTTTATCAGCCAATTCTAAACCTGTTGTATGTTATTTGTCTGTGAAGCTTCATGTGATTGTGCATCATCTCAAAACAACATAACATTCAGCCAAATCATCAGGAAACCTGTGTGATATTTAAAGTCAACATGAAACTGCATTTACAACACGTTTTATTTCCATAATATGAACATTTCTGAGGATATTCAATGAGAAAATGCAGAGCATTTTGAAAGTATCTCTATATGAAGATAAAATCAGT
This sequence comes from Spinibarbus caldwelli, assembly GCA_039654775.1. Taxonomy (NCBI): domain Eukaryota; kingdom Metazoa; phylum Chordata; class Actinopteri; order Cypriniformes; family Cyprinidae; genus Spinibarbus; species Spinibarbus caldwelli. The sequence goes on from CM077261.1 coordinate 1,359,270, forward strand.
ATAGAAGTGGAGAAAGTATTTTGATAAAAGATTATGAATATATATTTTGACGTGCACCAAACATGAATTAAAAAAGTCAGCAGATTTGATTATTTTGATTTCGTGTTGACTTTAAGCACTTCACAAATATAATTTATGAAAATGTTTTATGTTCTGTTCCACTGAAAAATCAGGGGTTACATTTTTGTCCACATGATTTGTCTCGATATTGAATTGAATTGAAGCCAACGTGAGATTTGAATCCACTGTGTTTGTTATGTGATGCTGCTTACATTTTCAGATCATTTTTAGATAAAACTGTCACTGCAGTCACTTTAAATTCTGTCATTTTCAGTTATAAATGCCTGAGAATTCTAGAACTAAAATCTGAAGATAAGAATTCAACTCAAATGTAACTCAAAATAACATGAGCAGGATTTCAAGCCTTATTTTGTTGTGCATTTGTATATTTGAAACTAAAGGAGAGGATGCTTTTTGAAATGTTTTATGACCTGTTATGATGTCAATGTAAAGTTTTGTACACATATTTTTACAGAACAAATCGGTCACGAGGAGGACAACAGAAATATGGTTTGTTTTTAATATGAGCCTTTGTAATATTATTCTGCCCCCTGGTGGTAAATTAAAACTCCATCCGTGGTGTACATTTATATGTTTATGTGTGATATGTATTTATAATATAAAAGAGCAATATCAACAGTTTAATGGAGAAACAATATATTCACACACACACTTAATGTTATGGCAATATATTACACAATTTCACAGGAATCAGACCAGCACTTTTATATTATTATTATTATTATTGACTGATTTAAAACATAACACATTGTTTACAATACTTGCACAGAATAAGAACAGGTCGCATGTATTTTATGTTTTTGTGTAAAGTTTTTTCACATCAAGCACACATTTTTGGTACAAGATTTTAAAAACATAACAACAATGTTTTTTATTATAGTGCCATCTAGTGTTGGGAGTTTCTCACCAAGTTTGGAGTCTCTGGGATTTACGGTTTCTGACACTTTTATGGCATAATAATAATAAATATAATAATAATAATAATAAATTGAAAAAAAGAAATTAAGAAAAGAAATTATAATAAAAATCAGAACAAAAACAGGGTTTAAGTCAGGGTTATTATCAAAAACTAAAACTGTTAGAAACACTTTTGTTAATTAAAATAAAATAGAAATATTAGATTTAAAAATTAAAAGTAAACAATAATGAGAAATGTTGCCTTGACAACTAATTGAAATAAGTTTAAGTTGAAGCACTAAAATTACTAACTGGAAATAAAAACTAAAACTAAAATTGAAATAAAAATAAATGAAACATAAAAAGTGATATTTGAAAAACTAATAATAATCACAAGTACATAAACTCAAAACTCAAACTATAAAAATGAAAGCTAATTCAAAGTATTAATGAAAACTATAATAGTATATAAATAATACTACAATAACATTGGTTCCAGTAGCTTCGCTAAATAAACTGCTGTTTTACTTTAATTCAGCTATATAAAGCTTTCATTATTTTGAATAATTTCTGTTTGCATTATTCATATGTTATCTTAGGTCATTATTTTTTCCATAGCCTCACCGCACCGTTTGCTAGGACTCTGTTCCTGCGCTCTGATTGGCCGTCACAGGCCCTGAGTCGCTGTCACTTTCCCAGGAGGAGGAAGTGAAGCCGGCGGGGGCGGAGACTGAGTGGGGTGTGTCTGTGTAGCCCAGCCCCTGGTAACGCCCCTGTGGGGAGGCGGGGACTGAGCAGCACTCATGGGACGTCCCAGAGAGGAGACCGGTGTGTTCTCCCTGAACGACATCTGCTTCAGAGCCGAAGAACAGCTTACGCGGACGACCGAACACCGTACGGCCTGCAGAGCACACAAACACACATTCGGCAAAAGACTTTTGCGCTGAAAATTTGCGCTGTGTTCTGAAATCACAAAATCTGGAGACAAATTGACTTAAATGCCCTAGAAACCATCTAAAACATCTTTCAGGTGCCTTGCAACAACTGAGAACATTCTTGGAACTGCCTAGTAACACCCTAGAAACCATGTAACAATGCTGTAGCAACCATCTGTAACACCTGTCAACTGTCTTGCAGTCTCTGAGGAAAAACTGCACAGCAACACCCTAGCAACCACCCAAAAAACCTTACAAACTGCCTCGCAACCATATAGCAAGGCCTTAGAAACCATCTATAGCACCTATCAACTGCCTTGCAACCATGGAGAACATCCTTGCAACTGCCTGGTAACACCCTGGCAACCACCCAGAAAACTCTACAAACGGCTTAGCAACTGCCTAGCAACCACATAGCAACATCCAAGCGAACATCAGCAGCGATGCAACCATGGAGAACACCCTTGCAAATGCCTAGTAACACCCTGGCAACCACCCAGAAAACTCTACAAACTGCTTAGCAACACCCTAGCAACCACATAGCAATGCCCTAGCGTCCATCAGCTCCCTTGCAACCATGGAGAACACCCTTGCAACTGCCTGGTAACACCCTGGCAACCACCCAGAAAACTAGAAATTGCTTAGCAACAACCTAGCAACCACATAGTAACACCCTAGCAACCATCAGCTGCTTTGCAACCATGGAGAACACCCTTGCAACTGCCTAGTAACACCCTGGCACCCACCCAGAAAACTCTACAAACTGCTTAGCAACACTCTAGAAACTGCCTAGCAACCACATAGCAAAGCCCTGGCGACCATCAGCTGCCTTGCAACCATGGAGAACACCCTTGCAAATGCCTAGTAACACCCTGGCAACCACCCAGAAAATTCTACAAACTGCTTAGCAACACCCTAGCAACCACATAGCAATGCCCTAGCGACCATCAGCTGCCTTGCAACCATGGAGAACACCCTTGCAACTGCTTGGTAACACCCTGGCAACCACCCAGAAAACTATAAATTGCTTAGCAACAACCTAGCAACCATATAGTAACACCCTAGCAACCATCAGCTGCTTTGCAACCATGGAGAACACCCTTGCAACTGCCTAGTAACACCCTGGCACCCACCCAGTAAACTCTACAAACTGCTTAGCAACACTCTAGAAACTGCCTAGCAACCACATAGCAAAGCCCTGGTGACCATCAGCTGCCTTGCAACCATGGAGAACACCCTTGCAACTAGTAACACCCCAGCAACACCCTATCAACCACCCAGGAAACCCTAGCAACTGTCCTGGTACATGCTTAAAATAAAAATGCCCATGTGACATTTATTAGCTAATGTAGTGAAATTGGCAAGACAAAAATGGTTGGTAATTGTGTAGTTTTCAAAAGGAAAAAAGTTTAAATAAATTAGTATTATTTAATAATTTCAATAATTGTATTTATATTATTTAATTTTTTAATTAAAAAATATGTATTGTAAAACAATCTATATATGAATAGTTATATAAAGATAGTTATTACAAACAGCATTAGATGTGTATGTGTGCGTGATTGTTCTCACCGGCGTTGCGCACTTGCTCTGCGATGTCGGCACGTATGTCTGACACGTCCAGCATGGCGAGCAGCGAGTCAAAGCACGAGCCTTCATCATCCACACGCACATACGGCCGACTGCTGAAACTATAGTGATGAGCGATCGCTGCCAGAAACATCTCCAGACAGATGATGAAGTCCTGCACACACACACACACATATTATCACACACATGCTTACAAACACTAAACAATGTCCTCATTCACTTCACAAACCAACAACATGTTTGCTTTAGGATTCAATATAGTAGATGTGAGTGTGTGTGTGTGTGTGTGTGTGTGTGTGTGTGTGTGTTTGTGTGTGTGTGTGTGTGTATTCACCTGTAGTCCTGTGGCTACAGCTTCCACACTGTCCCATTCCCAAGTGTGTTTGTCTGAAATCACTCCGACCTTCACCAGCAGAGCGATCAGCACAGCTTGCCTACAACACAAAACAACACATCACATGCAACATCCCATGCTTTGTTTCTCATTCATGCATGTTTCACCCTATCAACACCCTAGCAACCACAAAAGAAAACCCTGCAAACTGCCTAGCAATACCCTAGCAACCCAATAACAATCTAACAACCGTGTATAATACCTATCAACTCCCTTGCAAACATTGAGAACATCCTAGCAACTGCCTAGCAACACCCTAGTAACCACTCAATCTGCCTGATGATTACCACATAGAGTAATCATCAATAGCACTTATCACCTGCCTTGCAACCCCATGGAACACCATAGAACCCCCACAGAAAACCCTAAACTGCCTAGCTACACCCAGGAAACTGCCTAACAACCACATAACAACGCCCTAGCAACCATCTATAACACTTATCACCTGCCTTGCAACCAACTGCCTAACAACACCCTAGCAACCACACAGAAAACCCTACAAACTGCCTAGAAACACCCTAGCAACCGCCTAGTACCCCATAGCAACACCCTAGCAACCATCTATAACACTTATCACCTGCCTTGCAACCAACTGCCTAACAACACCCTAGCAACCACACAGAAAACCCAACAAACTGCCTAGAAACACCCTAGCAACCACCTAGTACCACATAGCAATGCCCTAGTAACCATCTATAACACCTATCACCTGCCTTGCAACCAACTTCCTAACAACACCCTAGCAACCAACCAGAAAACCCTACAAACTGCCTAGAAACACCCTAGCAACCGCCTAGTACCACACATCAACACCCTAGCAACCATCTGTAACACCTATCACATGCCTTGCAGGTGATCGTGTGCAAATGGTGTCTTTAAATTCAGTATTATATTATTCTTATATTAGTTTAGTGTCACCAAACTAAACAGCTGTCAAACATCAGCTTCAGATTCTTGTGTTTGAACATGAACGTACCAGAAGGACACAAAGACGACGAGTTTGACACAGAGCAGCTTGCCGACGGGTCTCAGAGGCTTCAGCTCTTCTCTCAGCGTTCGGTAGAACAGCAGCAGGCAGTACATAGCAAACTAAACACAAAACAAGCAAATCAAACCAATCTTCTTTATTCGACTCCCGTGATCAGTAGTTCCAGACATTTGACTATAGCATAAAATGATACTATATTACACTATTAGCATGTGTCAGTATCAGCAATACATTGATAAATTGTCTTTTCTTAGTGCCACAGTCTGTGACTGTAATATAAATTATATTTATAAATGAATAAATGTTGGTTACCAGCTGTGAGGCGTTGTTGACGATAACAAGGTATGTCCAGGCGTTTCTGAAGCTGAAATTACCTTCATCATAAACTCCACACAGCTGACACACACTACAGCACAGAGACAGAGAGAAGGTTATATATGTGTGTGTGTGTGTGTGTGTGTGTGTGTGTGTGTTTATATATATTTATCTATCTATCAATATATATATTATACTATGGATTGTGATTGATCTAGATCAGTGGCTCTCAAAAGATGACTAAAAATTATTCAAAATAAGACTAAACAAGCTTTAAAATAAACTAAAACAACAAAAAAAGTTTGAAGTTTAAACATCTTAATGCTGTATTTGTTTCAGCTTTTGTCTTCTCCAGATGTTAACTGATGAACTGGAGTGGTGTGGGTTACTTGTGGATTATTGTGATGTTTTTATCAGCTGTTTGGACTCTCATTCTGACGGCACCCATTCACTGCAGAGCATCCATTATGGAGACAGTGATGCAATGCTACATTTCTCCAAATCTGATGAAGAAACAAACTCATCCTAATCTTGAATAGACTGAGGGTGAGTAAACTTTCAGCAAATGATAATTTTTGGGTGAACTACTAAGGATCATATGACACTGAAGACTGGAGTAATGATGCTAAAAATTCAGCTTTGAAATCACAGCAATCAATACCATTTTTTAAATGTATTCAAATAGAAAACAGTTATTTTAAATGGTAAAAATATTTCAAAATTTTACTGTTTTTGCTGTACTTTGTATCAAATAAATGCAGGCTTGGTGAGCAGAAGAGACTTTACATTAAAAATCTTACTGTTTTAAAACAGTGTTTACTGGTAGTGTATATTAATATTAATATAATTAAAATATAATTATTATTCTCATTATATTAAAATTCAAAAATACAAAATGTTTGAAAACAAGCAGCTTTGACAGTGCAGCAGAAAATAAAATTAAAGTAAAATAAAATAAATAATATAACAAACAAAAGGGAAAAAAAGTAAATAAATAAAATAAAAAAATAATAAAATAAAAAGTTCCAGATAGTAAATCTTAAGAACCACTGATCTAGATTAGTGTGTGTGTGTGTGTGTGTGTGTGTGTGTGTGTGTCGTACAGTGCGATGATGGTGGTTACAGGTCTCACTGCTGTGTACTGCAGAACTCCAAGCTTACATCTGAACAACAGAACCCTGAGAAAGACAGAGAGATGTTCTTCTTACTTTGTTTCATTACATTCCCCTCTGTGTGCGTGCGTGTGTGTGTGTGTGTGTGTCTGTGTGTGTCTGTGTCTGTGTGTGAGTGTATCTGTTTGTGTCTGTGTGTGTGTGTGTGTGTGCGAGTGTGTGTGTGTGTGTGTGTCTGTGTCTGTGTGTGAGTGTATCTGTTTGTGTCTGTGTGTGCGAGTGTGTGTGTGTGTGTGTCTATGTCTGTGTGTGTGTCTGTGTCTGTGTGTGAGTGTATCTGTTTGTGTCTGTGTGTGTGTGTGCGAGTGTGTGTGTGTGTGAGTGTGCCTGTGTGTGTGTCTGTGTCTGTGTGTGAGTGTATCTGTTTGTGTCTGTGTGTGTGTGTGCGCGAGTGTGTGTGTGTGTGTGTGTGTGTGTGTCTGTGTGTGTGTCTGTGTCTGTGTGTGAGTGTATCTGTTTGTGTCTGTGTGTGTGTGTGTGTGTGTGTGTGTGAGTGTATCTGTTTGTGTGTGTGTGTGTGTGTGTGCGCGCTCACTCTCCCATGGCCCAGGGTGGGCAGCAGCAGAAAGGGGGCAGCAGGGGTCTCTGCTCCTGCACCTCCAGCATGAGCACCAGACTGGGATACTGATTCTCCAGGAAGTTCAGCAGGAACATCAGGAAGTTGTAGATGACGTACGCCTCATAGCATTCCCGACACGTGTCCACGTAAATCGCGATCTTGGGGTATTTTAATGCAATCCACTGCAAGACACACAAAAGCAGCTGAAGGAGATTGTTCTCTGGACAATAAGCAGCAGTGTCTCAGGATTCCTCCTCCGGTCAGGAGACACAGATGTTTGTTACTCACACTGTCTAAGCTGTAGATGGGAACCATCCAGAGAATCCTGGAACAACACACACATTCACGAGTTTGTTCATCTGCTGATTCTCATTTATAGGACATGTGTGTATGTGTGTGTGTGTGTGTGTGTGTGTGTGTGTGTGTGTGTGTGTGTGTGTGTGTGAGAGATACCTGATGATGGGTTTCTGTAGCTCAGGTTGTGTGTAGTGAACCAGATGTTGTAAAATCCCCCACAGTGAAATAGGGATCGTCAAACACACAAACACACCTGCGATGAACCAGGCTTTAGTGTGTGTGCCCACCTACAACAGCACACACATCAGAGATAGATAGATAGACAGATAGATAGATAAACTATATATACAAGATAGATAAACTATATATACAATATTTATAATAGATAGATAGATAGATAGATAAACTATATATACAATATTTATGATAGATAGATAGATAATGTAATACAGTGTAGAGATAGATAAATACATACATACATGTATAATAAACTATATATATACAATATTTACAATAGATAAATAGATAGATAGACAGATAGATCCATAGCACAAACTGCACAAAATACTGTACAAATATATATAGGTACAAATATACTACAAATATAAATACATAATGTAAACTAAATGCACAATATTTACAATAAACTACGTGTCTATGAAATACACTGCAGTTCATTATACTCCTCGAACAGAAACAGCAGCATGTTATGGTGTTTAGTATGCAGCACAGCAGCAGGTTTTCTCTAATGATCGCTGTTTTAATGAATCACCTCTGCTCTCCGCAGCTCCCACACGCACAGCGGCAGCGCCACCGCGAGCAGCAGCGCGAACAGCAGCGCGACGAGCGGCCGAATCCAGCGCCGCCAGCGCCCGCAGCAGCCGGGCATCTTCAGCCGCCCCGATCCGCGCCTCACACCGAGTCACATCAGCTCCAGCGGAGGACGCGGCTCACGAGCAGGGCGTGATTACCGCACGGGCCAATAACGAATCCTACTACTGAGAAGGATTGGCTCATGAATATTAAACAGGCTGACGTTGCTTAGTAACCTGCTTGGAGCATCAGAGCACGTATACTACTTAAATATTCATAAGCCGAACGTTCGAGGCTGCAGTTTCAGGACCGCATTTCTAGGACCCTATTTTTTGTGACAGCACCATCTAGCTTAAATCCAGGGAAACTATTCATTTATTTATTTATTCATTTATTTAATATTTCCTTAAAAAAATAATAATATACAGAATTTAATAGCAAGTGCTATAAAATAGTATGAACCGCTCATACATGCATACATACATACAAAAAATAAATTTATATTTTAAAAATAAAATAAATAATAATTAAAAAAAACTATAGGGTCCTAGAAATGCGGTCCTGAAACTGCAGCCTCCGGTTGCAAGTCCAAAGCTAAATCTAGGCTGAATGTTTCATCAAAATCTAAATCTTTTATTTTAATTTAAATGTTAAATCTAAATATTAAATATACAAATAAATATACATCTGAATGTCTGAATATATAAATATATATATATATATATATATATATATATATATATATATATATATATATATATATATATATATATATATATATATATATACACAGTGGTGTGAAAAAGTGTTGGCCCCCTTCCTGATTTTTTATTTTTTTGCATGTTTGTCACACTTTAATGTTTCAGATCATCAAACAAATTTAAATATTAATCAAAGATAACACAAGTAAACACAACATGCAGTTTTTAAATGAAGTTTTCTATTATGAAGGGAAAACAAAATCCAAACCCACATGGCCCTGTGTGAAAAAGTGCTTGCCCCCTCCTATTAAGTCATGAAAGAACTGTGATTAACCACATTATTTTAGAAAGCTGAGTTAAATTTCACTAGCCAAACCCAGGCCTGATTACTGCCAGACCTGTTGAATCAAGAAATCACTTAAATAGAACCTGTCTGACAAAGTGAAGCATGTTTAAAGAGCAACACATCATTCCGCGATCTTAAGAAATTCATAAACAGATGAGAAACAAAATAGTTTACATGTATCAGTCTGGAAAGGGTTATAAAGCCATTTCTAAGGCTTTGGGACTCCAGCAAACCATGGTCAGAGCCATTATCCACAAATGGAGAAAACTTGGAACAGTGGTGAACCTTCCCAGGAGTGGCCGGCCTACCAAAATTACTCCAAGAGCACAAAGACGACTCATCCAGGCGCTCATAAAAGAACCCAGAACAACATCTAAAGAACTGCAGGCCTCACTTGCCTCAATTAAGGTCAGTGTTCATGATTCAACAATAAGAAAGAGACTGGGCAAAAACAGCATCCATGGGAGAGTTCCAAGGCAAAAGCCATTGCTGACCAAAAAGAACACAAAGGCTTGTCTCACATTTGCCAAAAAATATCTTGATTATCCCCAAGACTTTTGGGCAAATATTCTGTGGACTGATGTGACAAAAGTTGAACTTTTTGGAAGGTGTGTGTCCCGTTACATCTGGCGTAAAACTATAACAGCATTTCATAAAAAGAACATCATACCAACAGTCAAACATGGTGGTGGTAGTGTGATGGTCTGGGGCTGCTTTGCAGCTTCAGGATCTGGACGACTTGCCATAATTGATGGAACCATGAATTCTGCACTCTATCAGAAAATCCTGAAGGAGAATGTCTGGCCATCAGTTTGTGACCTCAAGCTCAAGCGAACTTGGATTCTGCAGCAGGACAATGATTCCAAACACACCAGCAAGTCCACCTCTGAATGTCTCAAGAAAAACAAAATTAAGATTTTGGAGTGGCCAAATCAAAGTCTGGACCAATTGAGATGCTGTGGCATGACCTTAAACAGTCCATTCATGCTCGAAAACCCTCCAGTGTGGCTGAATTAAAACAATTCTGCAAAGATGAGTGGGCCAAAATTCCTCCACAGCGCTGTAACAGACTCATTGCAGGTTATCGCAAACGCTTGATTCCAGTTGTTGCTGCAAAGGGTACACAACCAGTTATTAGGTTTAGGAGGCAAGCACTTTTTCACACAGGGCCATGTGGGTTTGGATTTTGTTTTCCCTTCATAATAAAAAACTTCATTTAAAAACTGCATGTTGTGTTTTCTTGTGTTATCTTTGATTAATATTTAAATTTGTTTGATGATCTGAAACATTAAAGTGTGACAAACATGCAAAAAAATAAAAAATCAGGAAGGGGGCCAACACTTTTTCACACAACTGTATATATATCAGTGGTGGGCCATCAGGGCCAGCAAAGCCTTCACTGCTGGCCTAAACTCTATCAGAATCACTGACTTAGTTTTAATGTTTTTCCATGAATGTGTATTAAATTATTTCATAGCTTTTCTCTTGGTTGCACTGCTTCTAGTAGTGTATGTTTCTATTAGAGCTTTTTTATCCAATTTATCCATATTTCAGCAATTGTGTTGCCAGGGTCAAAGAAATCTGCCTAAGGCCTTCAGAATCAACAGTGCAGGCGTCTGTAGCTTAAAATCAATGGCAATGAAACTGCTGCTTTAACCAATCAAATTTCGAGTTGGCAGCACCAGGGCCATCTAGCAGGCTTACGATAACGTCAGCATTTTCTCGTCCTTTGATTGGATGTTCAGAGAGCGTACTAGTCAGAGCTAGCAAACATCATCACTGTAAATCATTTTTGTTTTCACAGTATTATTACTGTTTCTCAGGTTTCTTACTGTATATGCTGTCCACAGTGTGTTATTGTAGATTTTCAGTGCATTCTGAAAAATATTCACCTTCTGTAAATCTAAATACTAAAGTACTAAATGACAGCGAAAAACAACCACACACCTTCTTGGCACTGGCGCTGTTAAAGACTCATTGTGAAGATGAAAAACCACTAGACTAGATTATGGTAGGTTAAATTTAATCACTTTATGCATTGTATTCTGATGTTATTCGCAAGATATAGAGCCACGTTTCTGTAAGAATATCTCAGTTTCCCCGAGTCGAGCTGTATTAACCGGTCTTTTCCTCCAGCCGCAGCACCGCTGGCAGACCGGCGGGGAGACTCGTGAAGACGGAAAGCAGTAAGAGTTTGTTAAATTGTTAGGTCAACTTAAAACACATGTAATCGCCTTATTTGTTTTATACCAATGCTTCTGTAAGGTATAAATATGTTTGAGTTAATAAATGTCTGTAAGAACATCAAGTGGACTATATGTGTCATTTGCGCAGCTGCGGTAACTTGTTTAATTGTGTTAAGCAGATTTCTTGCTTTAGTAATAGCATTTATTCTCGCTACATGAGATACCTGTCTGTGATGCAATGCCTTGTTATACTGCATTTCTGTGTCATATTTATGGTTTCTATAGCCGTGGCATCATTATGATTGTATTAAGATATTAAGAGGTGGATTAATTTATGTAGGACACCACTGAAGGCCTAGGTGTGAAATGCACGGCCCGCCATATATATATATATATATATATATATATATATACATATATATATATATATATATATATATGTATGTATGTATGTACAGGTGCATCTCAATAAATTAGAATGTCATGGAAAAGTTAATTTATTTCAGTAATTCAACTCAAATTGTGAAAGTCGTGTATTAAATAAATTCAATGCACACAGTCACTCAACAAATTAGAATAGGGTGACATGCCAATCAGCTAATCAACTCAAAACACCTGCAAAGGTTTCCTGAGCCTTCAAAATGGTCTCTCAGTTTGGTTCACTAGGCTACACAATCATGGGGAAGACTGCTGATCTGACAGTTGTCCAGAAGACAATCATTGACACCCTTCACAAGGAGGGTAAGCCACAAACATTCATTGCCAAAGAAGCTGGCTGTTCACAGAGTGCTGTATCCAAGCATGTTAACAGAAAGTTGAGTGGAAGGAAAAAGTGTGGAAGAAAAAGATGCACAACCAACCGAGAGAACCGCAGCCTTATGAGGATTGTCAAGCAAAATCGATTCAAGAATTTGGGTGAACTTCACAAGGAATGGACTGAGGCTGGGGTCAAGGCATCAAGAGCCACCATACACAGACCTGTCAAGGAATTTGGCTACAGTTGTCGTATTCCTCTTGTTAAGCCACTGCTGAACCACAGACAACGTCAGAGGCGTCTTACCTGGGCTAAGGAGAAGAAGAACTGGACTGTTGCCCAGTGGTCCAAAGTCCTCTTTTCAGATGAGAGCAAGTTTTGTATTTCATTTGGAAACCAGGGTCCTAGAGTCTGGAGGAAGGGTGAAGAAGCTCATAGCCCAAGTTGCTTGAAGTCCAGTGTTAAGTTTCCACAGTCTGTGATGATTTGGGGTGCAATGCCATCTGCAGGTGTTGGTCCATTGTGTTTTTTGAAAACCAAAGTCACTGCACCCGTTTACCAAGAAATTTTGGAGCACTTCATGCTTCCTTCTGCTGACAAGCTTTTTAAAGATGCTGATTTCATTTTCCAGCAGGATTTGGCACCTGCCCACACTGCCAAAAGCACCAAAAGTTGGTTAAATGACCATGGTGTTGGTGTGCTTGACTGGCCAGCAAACTCACCAGACCTGAACCCCATAGAGAATCTATGGGGTATTGTCAAGAGGAAAATGAGAAACAAGAGACCAAAAAATGCAGATGAGCTGAAGGCCACTGTCAAAGAAACCTGGGCTTCCATACCACCTCAGCAGTGCCACAGACTGATCACCTCCATGCCACGCTGAATTGAGGCAGTAATTAAAGCAAAAGGAGCCCCTACCAAGTATTGAGTACATATACAGTGAATGAACATACTTTCCAGAAGGCCAACAATTCACTAAAAATGTTTTTTTTAATTTTTTTTATTGGTCTTATGAAGTATTCTAATTTGTTTAGACAGTGAATTGGTGGGTTTTTGTTAAATGTGAGCCAAAATCATCACAATTAAAAGAACCAAAGACTTAAACTACATCAGTCTGTGTGCATTGAATTTATTTAATACACGTTTTTTTTTTTTTTTTTTTACAATTTGAGTTGAATTACTGAAATAAATGAACTTTTCCACGACATTCTAATTTATTGAGATGCACCTTTGTATGCCGCTACAAATAGTGTAACTCTGTAGGACTATGGTATAAATAAATTCAACTGTATAACAGTTTCACTGCAATTCATGTTACAATGTTAGAATTAAAGAACAATAAACATAATACATATTACTGTTGCACATAGTAAATGCAGTTATTTTTAATCTGTTGTTGACATCCTATCTAAAAGGTGATTTAGCCAAAAAAAAAGAACAACAATATCGTTACCACTTTAATATGTCTTGCAATATCCGTGCTTGCACAGGTTCTGCCCGATCCTCTTGTTCAATATTCTCGGGGTCTGAATTGATATGGCAATATTGACGAACTTGCTGCTTTGTCAAGGGGCGGGGCAGTACTGAAACACCGTCTAAGCTGTTTGCCAATCACAACGCACTGGGACAGCTAACCAATCACAACACATTTCGTTTTTCGGAAGGCGGGCCTTCATCAAACCCGGAACTAATGGAGCCGTTTGTGCCAGGCTGGGGAGGAAGGTATTGTAATAATGTAAATTATGTGAAAAATAATGCAATTTTCGAACCACCAAGCGTGAGAGCATGTTCTAGTACACTCACAAAACAAAATCAAGACTTTGTAAAAGAGCATAATAGGACCCCTTTAATAAAACACAATCTAATAGGTAGAAAATTAAATTTCATTGTTAGTTTCCGGTCGGAGCTGTATCCCTTCTAGCCACAACCCTCTGGATCTGATGTTTCTCTCTGATCACTTCAGTCTTATAAACCTGCTCTCTGCTGCGTCCTGCTAGACTGGAGGAAATCTCTCCATACAGCAATAAAGGGCATACACATGGAGGAAGTATAAAATGGAAACAAAAATGGCATGTATACTATGGTAATGATGGTATCTGAACATTTTATTCAAACAGAAAGTAATTTTACTCAAAAGCAGTCTGACAGAAACTCAATATCTGAATAACAGAGTGATTCAGAGCAATCTGGATACTTTAGACTTGTGTAGTTTACTGTGATTGTCACCTCCTCAACACTTCAGACCAACAAATGAGACTCATGATAACAGCTAGAATAAGATCATATTAATATAGAGCTGCTTGTGATGGAGCAAAACATGAACACATCAGAGGTTTGGTTTCTCAGATCACCCTAATTCCTGTCATAAGAATCAAAAGTTTATTACAACATACTATTTAAACATGCTTATTGCATACAAAGCTTTTCATGCAAGACAAACATGTATCACAACAAAACAAAACAATTCAATTTTTTTCTTTTTATAGCTGCACACGAACTCAAAAACAGTTCAGTACAGTTCTTATTTCCACGTTATTTGACTCTTCTTCAAACCAAAACCTGAATTTCATGTATCAAAAGTAAACTTTGTGCAGAAGCTCCAGCAAAAGTGAAGGTAGATAAATTTTTGTTTTGATAAAAATCTCTGATTGTGGTATTAGTGGAAGAATTGTGTCTTGAGGATGTTGTGAATTTATTAGTAATAAGAAAATAATGGCAATTTTACATTTTCCTTTCATATGAATATCCATTACTTTGTATATTATAGAATATTATAAACAAAATGTAAAAAGGAATAATGTGATCATGACAAGAATGATTATATTAGATAATAGAAGCAAAACCACAACAAGACTTGATGAACCCTATTTCTCACAAACACCTTTTCTCTTCTCTGAGCATGGGAATCATTCCAGTTGTTCAGGATGGGATGTGAAGGCATCAGTTCAATACAGTCTTCATTTCCATCTTGGTTATTTGGCTCACCTTTAAGCCAAAACCTGAATATCATGTATTAAAACTTTTTATTAATCAACAACAAAACTAAAAAGAGTCTAACAAAGTACAGGTAGTACACTTACGCTTGATTCAGTGTTGAATTATCCACTCATTTCATGTTGCCCTCGCTCTCTAGGTTGGACAAACCGATCCACACTCTGTCCTTGACTAATGAAGATATGTGTCTCTGTGCGTGAATAAAAACAGGAATAAGTGTGATTCCTCTCATTCATTAACAAACTCACTCACAGGAACTCACCTGCTTCTCTTCACTGTTGATAATGACTAAATCAGCACCACGATCCCTGCAGTACTGCCTGCTGTCAGACCAGCTCTTCAACTCATTGGACATGAAAAAACAAACTGAGCCATTCTTATTCAAAAAGTCATAATCTCTCTGTAACTGGTCTCTCTCAGCAGTGAGATTATTGACTTTGATCTCCAGCTCCAGTTTCTTCTGATTCAAAGACATGAAGTTGTTCTGCAGTTGGTGTTTTTCAGTCTATAGATCAGTGTAATTGTCCTGTAGGCTGTTAATGGTTTGATTGAACTCTTCAACTGTGTTCTTTATTACGTCTCTCTCTACTGTGATGGTGATGATGAAGACCAGTAGAAGAACACAAATGAGCCCGAGACTCACTGTGATCAACACCAAGCATCTACTTCCTCCTGACAAACAGGACCAAAATACACAGATATCAATTAATACCCTTCATATTATTAGAAATCAAGTTTCAAATTAGCCTTTAAGACAATTTATCTTTGTCTTTAGATAATGCTGTGGAGCTTTTATATTCTTTTGTAGGACAAACATTGCTATGCAGTAACAATGTTGCTGTACTGTAAAATATCCAAACAAGAACATGTTGAAAAAGTAAATAAAAATAATTCCATGTAATACATTTAATATAAAAGCAAAAACATTGACATTTGTTCTTGCAATAAATATTTAAATGTATGTGACCATTCTCATTTCCTCAAACATTATTGACAGCATTCTTCGACACCATTTCTGCTTTAAAGTTATTTTCTCCTTACTGCGCTTTAGATCTTTTCCTTCATCCTGGCCATGCCTCTGAATTTGAGGTCCAGTTGTGTCCTCAATATTTCTGCATTCAACATTTTCATAAATGGTCTCTAATTCCATTATTCACTGTCTTACAGTACGTCTTCA
Source organism: Spinibarbus caldwelli (assembly GCA_039654775.1). Taxonomy (NCBI): domain Eukaryota; kingdom Metazoa; phylum Chordata; class Actinopteri; order Cypriniformes; family Cyprinidae; genus Spinibarbus; species Spinibarbus caldwelli. Next base: position 1,375,469 of record CM077261.1, read on the forward strand.
CAAATGAGCTGTGATCTAGCGACTAGTGTTTTTATAGTCTACACGGGAAGTGGTTTTATTTCACACTGGCCCTTAATGTGAATAAAGTCCTTCAGTCCAAGTTAAAAACTCTTTGCAGAGCCATACTACTATGTTTATGTTTTGTACATTCAACCACATGCTATTAGCTTCAAAAGCCAACAAGAGGAGTCTGTGAACACTCAAATGGACTCAAATAGGCCAAACTGGACCTTTATATTGATGATAACACAGAAGCAGGAGCTCTGGATCTGATGTTTCTCTTCCTCTCTGATCACTTCAGTCTGATAAACCTGCTCTCTGTCTGAAGACCTTGATTAGCTGGTTCAGGTGTTTTTAATTAGGATTGTGGCCAACCAGGAACAAGTTTGGACACCCCTGCTGTAGTGTCATTAAAGGGCACAAAATGCTGTTTGGAACATGCCATTAGTTTGTAATCGATCACACAATTCTGTAAAAACAGCAGCTACAATGATTCTTTAAAAATTGAATTATTCAATTATTTTTGACACAAACATGTCTATAAATTGGTAGAAAAACACTTGAGGAAATGCTGTAGGTTTACTGTGGTAATAATGATTATTGACCATTTTATTCAGACACCCGTATCAGAATAATAGGGTGAATATGGGCAATCTGGGACACTTGACACTTTGTATGCTACAGAAAATCATCAAATGCATTTAATATCATGAAAGCAGTTGATATAAAATTAAAGTAGCAGACTGTTTTAAAAGACCTCAATCAGAAAGCCAATCACAATCAAAACTGATTCAATAAAATAACGCAGTTACAGTTTTTCTCGATTGCTAACACACAGTTCATGAAACAATTCACCATTTTCTCACAACTATAAACACAATCTCAAAACTATACACCAACTTGCACAAACCTCAAACTTCCAGGTCAAAAACAAATATTCTAATCAAAAGCATATTATCTTCAGTCAAAATCAAACTTTGGCATCAGATGATGCACAAACCTGCCAAATACACAGACTACTCCACTGCCTAGAGAACACCAGTGAGATCAATTCAAAACACTGTTACTAAAACCTCCTTTTAAGAAACAGGAATCCTTTTGTTAGTCAATGTCTGTTACAGTATACAACATGAATAGAGGGGTGCAGATACAGTAAAATTCAGCAATAAACTTTAAGAAAAGTTTACTTTCATTACACAGTAAAGAGATCTTACAGTAGATGAAAAGCACTAGAGAAAAGTTCAAAGACCAAACAATTGAATATACAGTAAACACACATTGGAATATACTGTCAGTTACTTTACAGAAATAAATAAATAATGAATAAATAAATTCATTCAGCATCCTCTGTGAAATTGCATTACAGTATTGGTAGTAACGTTATTTGTTATAGCAGTTCCTTAGTCATCTGAAAAAAGACTTCTCTGCCTCCCCTAGATAGTTGTCTCTCAGTTCTGCACAAATAGAGTACATGAAAGGACTACTTGGCTACAAATCAATTACGTAAACAGTGATGAGTTTGAGGGTGTACAACGTGCTACAGTATTTACTGTACATAGAATAGTGAAAGTTCTCTCATCTGAAGTACTGCTGCTATGTACTGTAATTATATTGTATGTGTAAGTATTGAAACCTTGTAGATGAGCCTGTAGGCCAACTTCCCTCATGTTCAGTCCATGCAGAAGAACACGGTCAACTGTAGTGCTTTATATTTCATCAGGAACAAATGACCTTTGACCTCACTCCCTTCATTTTTATGTTCTCCTCCTATTCCTCTTTGTCTCCCACTACCAGGATTCATTTTCCAAAACACATAATCACCTGTGCTCTTGTTCATATCATTCTGAGATTCTGACCTGTGTGTCATCAGTTTTGCTACTGAATGTTCACACATGGATAAATGTGTGTTGTTTGGGTTAATTTTTTGATGCTTGAGTTAATTATATTGTGTGTTTGTGTTTTCTGAATGAGAACATGGTTAAATCTATGCAAAATGCTGGCGTTTTTGTCTAGAGTTTTGCAGTAAACACTGAGCAAACTGGAACGTGTGTGCAAACAGGTGAAATGTGTTAAAAGTTTTGAGAAATGTGTCTTTGTTTCGAGAACTGTATGAATGGTTTGGAAAATTGGCCAAATAAATCAGTTATAGTGTGTTAGCGATTGAGAAAAACTGTAATAACAAAAGACAGGATGAACACTTTCTCACAAATCCTTATTCTCTTATCAGAGCATGGCAGATCATTCCAGCTGTATCTGAAGGCATCAGTTCAATACAGTCCTCATTTCCACCTCAGTTATTCGGCTCACCTTTAATCCAAAACCTGAATAACGTGTCAGATTTACACTTACCATGTTACATTTTACATTTACATTTTATGCATTTAGCAGACGCTTTTATCCAAAGCGACTTACATTGTGTTCAGGTTACAGTTTTTTACATTTTATCAGCTCTTGCTTTCCCTGGGAATCGAACCCATGATCTTGGCGTTGCTAGCGTCATGCTCTACTATTTGAGCTACAGGAAAGCTACCATGTTGCCATCGTTCTCTCTTTCAGACAAACCGATCCACATTTTCTCAGTGAATAATGAAGACATGAACTAATATGAGACACAAAATATCTAATTGTTGTAAGCATTAGATCTAACAAAATGTGACAACGAATGAAAAAAATTAATAATGTAAATAGATATTTTTATTAATATTAAACTGTATTTAACAATAACCGTTTACCATCCTTTTCCGACACAAAGCACATTCATATAAAACTGTGGATGGATAATTGATTCTGAGTAATTTATATCAGACAGATAATAATAATAATAATTCTGACAGATAAACAATCTGCCGGGAAAAAACTTTCCGCTTCTCTCTAAACATGGAAAGTCAATTGTGTGGGAATAAAACCATAATCCTGTCTCGGAAGTTGACAGTTTCACAACCAACAGACCACACGCTGTGACTTTGATAAACACACATCAAAAATTTATTTACAACATCTTAAACAAAAAATATATTTCATTAAAGTCTTCTCACAGCTGTTTTCTGAACTGAAACAACGTGGCTATGTATGCATAGATGAGCAAAACAGCCATCATCCGTATGGAAATATTATGTACATTTGAAGTTCGATATGTGAGTTAATGTTACTTAATTCTACTGTTTCTTAGCTTCTCTTTATGTGGTTTGCATAGACTGGTCGAGTAATCTAGTGATGCAAAGTCCGATTCATTTCCGCGAAGCGGTTCTTTTCGGACAGTTCGGCTCATTGAACCGGTTCAAAAAGCCGATTCATCGGTTCCTGACGCCGTCTCATTCGGTTCTTTTTGAGTTCTCGGTAACTCTCGGCAAACTTCGACAGTTGGTCGAACCGACTCATTCGGTTCTTTTTGAGTCGGACGTGCTACTTCGGCTGTGCATCTTGCGTCATCAACCCGGAACTAAAATTCGATTTTGTGAACCGGCTGGACCGGTTACCTCCTGAGAACCGGCTCAAAAGAACGATTCGTTCCAGAACCGAACATCACTAGTATCTATCTAGTAGTTGAAACGCCATGTAAATAACGCCTGCGTCACGTTCACGACGACGTGGTTGTTTTTCACAATCAAAGAAAGTGGTGCGAAGACTGACCGCGATTAACAGACCGGTGGCACGAGCTAATAATGTTGATATAAACATTTTCGTTGCAAACAAGTTCATTGAGGATAGAAGTGACGTGAGTAAACCTATTCTCTATCGCGATTTCTCCCATATAAGACAATTTATTTAAATTCACTCCAAACATGCTTAAAAACGCTGTTTACAAACCAACTGAAAGTGTAATCTAAATATAATATACAAATCATTAAATACCATCACTAACAAAGTTTCTGTATTCTTTTGTTACTTTTTAGACTTGTTTTATGGAGGCAAATACCATTTGCCTATGCCATAGGAAGTATAAAGGCTCGTTCAAATCAAGAACGATAACTATACCGATAACTATACCGATTTTTTTTAGCGTCCACATCAACGGACCATAACATTCTGTTTATTTTAAGCCCGCGCACGCATTAAATGCGCGAACTCTTTCGACTCTGGTGGATTCTTCTAAACTATCAATGTATCGTTCATCAGCTTTAAAAAAGAGAGAACGAAAATGTTCCTCTTTGTTGTTATCATTATGAATGTAGTTGTGGACTTTACTATTATCATAGAATTAGAATGATTATCAAAACTTTATAGTTATAGTTATCTTCTTTGGTGTGAATGAGTCTTAATTCTGTGGCTACCCAGCTAACAAAAATATGTTCTAAGAATGTTTTTACTACGTTTTTACTACTTTAAACATTTTACTAATGTTTCCAATTAAGTTATAATGAATGTTCTCTAAACATTTAAAATGTCCAGTTTTTTTTATGTTTTAAAACGTAACATTCCATTTTATAATTTTGCAAACATTATGTGAACGTCACTTTAGAATATTCTCTGAAACAAGCAGTAACATTTAAAAAACATTAGACAAACATCCAAAAAAATTGTTTCAGATAAAATTTCCATGAATGATGTTAATGTTTTGAGAACTTAATTAGTTTGTCTAACGTTTACAAAAAAGTTATAAAAATGTCCAAGTAAAATGTTTCTGAATAAACGTTCAACAACCAATAAAAAACGTTTTTGTGCTAGCATTTTGAGAACGTTATTAGTTTGTCTAACATTTAAAAAAAAGTTATGTGAATGTCCAACTAAAACGTTTCAGAGAAAAGTCCTATGAACAATGTATAAATAACATTTTTGTGCTAGCATTTTGAGAACATTATTAGTCTGACAAAAAAAAAAACGTTAGATGAATGTCTAGCTAAAACACTTCAGAAAACACATTAAATGTATGATGTATAGGCCTAAATAACGTTTTTATGTGAACGTTTGAGAATTATTAGTTTGACTAACATTTAAACATTTTTAGATGAATGTCCAACTAAAACATTTCAGAAAAAAACATTCCATGACCAATGTATAAATAATGTTTTTGTGCTAAATTTTTGAGATTATTAGTTTGTGTAACATTAAAAAAAAAACATTATATAAACGTCAGACTAAAACGTTTCTTAAAGAACGTTCAATAAACAATCTATAAATATTTTTTTTGCTACAATTGTTAGAATGTTATTAGTTTGTCTAACATGTCAGCAAACGTTAGGTGAACGTTCAACAAAGACGTTTCAGGAAAAAAAGTTCCATGAACAATATATAAATAACTTTTTTTGTGCTGTTTTGAGAACATTATTAATCTAACAATAAAAAAAAAAGCGGTAGCTTAATGTCCAACAAAAACGTTTCAGAAAACACGTTCCATGAATGACGTATAAGTAACATTTTTGTGGGAATGTTTTTAGAATGTTGTTAAAGACCAGATAACTTTGAATGAACATTTCTATAAACATTCCTGGAAGAATATTTGTTCATAACTTTGAGAGAACCTTTTCAGAACGTTCTGAGAACATTCCCTGTTAGCAAGGTAGTTTGTGAAACATCTGAAATCACTTACAGCACATTGAAAACGCATACTTAATTTTACAAAATATGATGCATACACCACAAAAGATGCACTTTCTTTGTCATAATAGTAGGCAGTAGATTTAATTATATAAATATATATGTTGATATCTCTGTAGTCAGGGTTGATGCAGTATGTGTGTGTGTGTGATTGAGGTCAGTTGTAGCTGTCCTTGCGCAGTGCGGTCCGGTCCGATAAGCCATTGTGATCAGGGCTCTTGTACTGGAAGCTGGTTCCGTTCAGGGGCACAACGCTGCTCAAGAGCGATCCGGCCGGATAACACCAGCAACACAAACACGACTGACAGAGACAGAGAGACAGCAGAGATTATTAGATCATCACAGCATCACTGCGCTCTCTTATCACACTCATTACAGCTCTCTGTACCCTGAAGCAGTTCTTGAACTTCTTGCTGACGAAGTAGAGGATTATGGGATTGATGCAGGAGTTGATGGTGGCCAGATTTATACTCAAGTAATCAAACACCAGCAAGAAACTGAGACACAAAAACAATAACACAAACAGGTGAAAATCAATAAACAAGAACTTCACAAAATGATAAAACATTAAAGAATTGCATTTCTGCAGAACAAACTACAGGAATATCTTTATTTTATTGATGCATTACTATAAAATCTGCTAGATTTTCTCAGAACATGACTTTGTGTGTGTCAGTGTTATTATAATTAATTAAAATGAAAATCATGAAAAAAAATTGTTACTTGAAATAGAATATAAAAAATGTAAACTTTAACTTATTTTATTAAAATGAAAATGTTTCATTTTAATTTCTTTTTTTATTACTAAAAATAAAATTTAATAATGAAACTTAATAAATAAAACACTCTTTAAATTTATTTTAATTAATGTTATTTTAACATTATGTTCATGCTGTTGTAGTATTGTTTTAGTCCAACGTTGAAAGTTGTTTTATTAATAAGATCAATTTTTATTAATATTTTTATTAATATTTGTTTTACTTGTATGTTTGTAAGTAATCTTAAATGTTATTTTAGGTAAGTAATCTTAAATGTTATTTTAATGTTGTTATGTTCATACTCTTATAGTATTATTTTAGTCCAATTTAAAAATTTTAGTTTCATTAAGAAGTTTAATGTGTATTAATTTTTTATTAATAAAAAAAAAATATTTGTATGTTTGCAAACATTTTTAATGTTATTTTAATGTTATGTCATGAATTTATGATATTGTGTTAGTCCAACTTAAAAAGTTAAGTTTTATTATTAAGTTAAATTTTTACAAATAAAAATGTAAATAAAATTAAAATAATAATTTTACATTTTTATTAATTTTAGTTATTTCAGCTAAGTTGAGTTAAACTAAATGAAAATAATAAATGTTGCCTTGGCAACTAACTAAAATAAAACAAGTTTTAGTATTTATATATTTATTTTTATATCAGGGTGCTGTAGTTTGGTTCATTCGTATGGCTTTGAAAGAGCTGTATAAATAAAGTTGAGAAATAAAAACTATATATATATATATATATATATATATATATATATATAAATAACTAATAACAATGACAAAAACACAAAAATTACTAAAGTTTTAAATAAAAAATGAAAACAACAAAAATAAAGATTAATATAACATTTTAATAAAAACTATATTACTATATCAGTGATACTACATTAACACTGTTTTGTGTGTGTGTGTGTGTGTGTGTGTGTGTGTGTGTGTGTGTGTGTGTGTTTGCATTACTTCAGCAGGTCGCAGCG
>CM077261.1:1387746-1395246 GCA_039654775.1 Spinibarbus caldwelli
CTAATAATTTATAACACTGACCTAGATATCTAAATCATAGACATATGAAGCTAATTGTATTAACTAGACTAATTAAAACCCAACCCCCATTATTTACATGATTTGTTAATCATTTTTCGAAGACAACACCAAAAGCAAATTAGTGCCCAAATAATCGCCAAAAAACCCACACATATGATCTACTGTAGTGATCTGATTGGTTCATGAAAAAATACTATTGTAATTTATAGTAAATGTTTTTGAACCATACTATAGTAAAGTACTTGAATTAATTATTTGTGGTAATTCTATATTGCTGTGGTAATATAACAACTACAGTATTATAAACAAATTACTTTACCCAATACTGTACTGTAAGTTTTCTACAACCATAGGGTATATTATACTACAATACACTACAGTTTACTGTAGTAAAAACTAAAGTATACTACATTACAGTTATCGGTTCACTATAGTTAATACTACAGTATGCTGTAGCATTCATTAACAAAGTGTTGTAAATAATATAATATATACAGTATAATACACTTTACTATAGCATGGTTCAAAAACACTATAGTATTTACTATAAATTACTATTGTATTTTTTCATGTGCGCTGTGTTTGTTACCTTATAGACATTGATGATGGTATGTTGGTCATGTGAACGTTATGGGAACATTCAGAAATAACATTTTTATAACTTAATAGAAATGTTCTTAGAGCATATTTTTTAAACAATGTTCTAATCATTAGAAGAAAACTGGGCATTTTAAAGTTCTAAGAATGTCAAGTTGGACATTCATTTAACATTTTTTAGAACGTTTTTCGTTTTGTTTTAGAACAATCAGAGAATATTCAAAAATAACATTCCCGTAATGTTTGCAAAATGCAAAAATGGAATTTTTTTATGTAAATGTCATTTTTATGTATTATATAAATGCAAACCCATATTTTGGCTTTTGGTGCACTTGCTCCACTTGCACTTGTGTTGTAAATACTATACTATATACAGTATAATGCACTTTATTATAGTATGGTTCAAAAACACTATAGTATTTACTATCAATTACTATAGTATTTTTTTCAGTAACGTTAGTTACCTTATAGACGTTGATGGGTATGTCGATGGCGATGTAGATGAGGTCTCCCAGCGCGAGGCTGGCGATCAGAGCGTTCGGGCCGTTCCTCATGGTCTTGTTGAGGTAAATGATCCTCAACAGCGTGGCATTTCCCACCATGCCAACCACAAAGATGAGGCAGGACAGAGCCGTGTTGACGTATTTGAACAAGCCCTCGATGTACGTCCTCCTCAGACACGCTGGGGGGAGCGACAGCGGCCTGTTCCCCGGAAGACGGACAACTCTGGGGTCAGAGGTCACGTGGTTTGACCCTGAGGTCAGTGTTGGAGATTGGTGACCTGAAGTGTGGACAACCGTCGGGTCATCAGAGAGCTGCAGGTCATTGGATGAGTTTGATTGACAGTTTCCTCTACCAATCAGCACACAGGATACAGCGGTCATTAGCAGCATGACCCACTGGATTTTGGGGGGCCACATTGTAGATCAAAGAGTCCTGTTGTCAAGAGTTCGGTTGAAAGTGTCTCTACAGGATACAAACAAAGAGAAACTGTTCTGGGTTCGATACAATGTGACTTTATGGGTGGCGTTTGTGGTGCGTTCACTCAAAAATCACACTTAGAGTCATGCAGTTACCATGGAGTAGGGCTGAAACGATTCCTTGAGGAATACAAAAAATCATTGAGGCAAATTATTTAAAATTAGTGCTGTCAATCGATTAAAAAATTTAATCGCGTTAATCACAGTCATGGACTGTGATTAATCATGATTAATCGCACATTTAAAATACTAGGATTTACCTGTAAATGTGTTGAAATAAAGAAATGCATGACAAACTAGTTTAAGGAAACAGAACCTTTCACACCTCCGCCAGGTATGAGACATAATCCTTATTATTATTTTATCATTATTCATTTGTTTTTATTCAGCCATTATCAGTCTTTATACTGACAATAAAACGTTAACCAAGCCACATCGCTTCAATCCCAGTTTACATTTACCCAACTATTATCAAAAGTATTTCTAAATAAATACAACAAAACATTTTCATGCGACCTTACGTGAAGTATTATGAAAAAATGCATTAAGAAGAAGAATTGGACCTGTTCTGCAGGTGCATTAGCGCTAACATTAGCATCATGCTTCATTAGACAATTTATGAGATTAATAGTACACTTTTACTCAGAACTCACTTCAAACCACCATCGAGTGTTTGTAATAACTTCCTTTTGCGATCACATGTGGAATTTGGTCGTTTACTGTTGTTAAAATATGCTATTTATAGCCTTTTATATCGCTGCACAAATTAGCATTTCAGATGTACACATTCATCTCAAGAAAATCACATACAAACCATATCCTATCGTAATCGTGTGTTTATTATCTTATATAATCTATAGTGACTGTTGTCATGTTTATTTCTGCTGTGTAAAAGCCTTAACATGCGTGCTCTGGTTGAAACTCACGTTGTTTGTGATGTTATAACCGCCTCTCAGTTCTTAAGTTGCCAGGTATACATTCCAAGTATAATACACATTAGTAAAAGGATCTATTTTAATTTTTATTTGTCTATATACACTTTGTGTGGCCGCGGTACATTATAAAAGTAGCCCAAAAAAATGCAACCCACGGCTCTGTAATTTTCCCTGCGACTGTATTTTCAAAATAGCCCACTAGTGCCGCTGCCCTGGCAACACTGTTTCACTGTACCCTCATCACACAATGATAGATAACCTTCTGCGCTGCGATGACGGGAAGAAGTTGGGGTCAAGCATTATCACATGATTAATTTGCGTTAAAAAAATATTAAAGCGTTAAAAATTTTAGATTAATCGCATGCGTTAACGCGTTAACGTTGACACCCCTAACAAATATCAGTATTCAATGTTTCATGTTTAAAATAACAAAATATTATTTATGCATTTGTAACTGCAGGTTAAATGCATTCATGTCCCTCTGAGCTGAATTAAATAGTGTAAATAGACCTACATCTAAATGCCTCTTCAGATGCAGCTTCTGTGTTTCCTCTGCATTGCAAAGATGAATTTTGTTGATACTGATATCATTCGTTTGGTAACAGCCCAAATGTCTTATTATTCTAATCGACTGATTAAATGTAAGAATTTGACTCAAAAGATGATGCACACTTTTAGAAAAAAAGGCTTTATAAAGGTAAAAATGCCCACAAAATGTAAAAATCTATTTAAACTTATTGGAACAGATTAATTTCTATCACTGCTGTGAACTGATCAGTACACAGAATATGAAGGATATCAAAAACAAGTTTTACACACACACACACACACACACACACACACACACCACTACGTAGAGAGAAATTTAAGAGGGTTTATTCTCCAAATAACTCTAATTTCATATTGCAGAAAAATGTGTTTAGAAATTGTGTATGGAATCTGTTCATTTCTGTCCACTGATTTTTGCCTCTTACAAAATCCACAAAGCCTTCCAAGAAGACAGCAAAGGCTTATGTCATGCTTGAGCTTTAGTTAGGCTGAAACTTGAAAGTTAAGTTGCACGACATAAATGCAATGTTTAGGTATTATTATTTTTATTACTATTATTTTGATTTATGCCTTAGTTTTAGTTTGTACCTTTTTTTTAAAGTAATGTGAAATTGATTTTTATATTTCTTGATTTATGCCTTAATTTTAGGTTGTAATGTTTACCTTTTTGAAAGTAATGTGAAATTGATTTTTGTATTTTTATTTATTTATTTATTTATTTTATTTATATTTTTATTTTTATTTTTTTTTATTGATATATTTGTGTTTGCATTTTGAATGCAATTTGGCAATTAAATGCATAAATGGCTTTAGTTTTAACTGTAATTAATGTATGCAATTTCAGCAGTAAAAATATTTATTTTTCTAAAAAGGAGACAAATTAGTTGTTTATTTTAAGAGACCTATCTTATTTTCTCTTGTATATCAAGTATTGCTCTTTAATAAAGAAAAATAACTTCTTATCTGATTACTCGATTAATCGATGGAATAATCGGCAGAATATTCGATTACTAAAATAATCGATAGCTATAGCCCTACAATGGAGGTCAGTGGGGAAAGACATTAAACCAGGATCAGTGGTAAAATGCTCGCTTTGCTTTTGAAAGTTTCATCACAAGACTTGAAACTAGTGTGATAAAAACACTTATTTGCTTGTTTATGAACATATATAACCACTAAACATGGTAACTTTAATTTGACATACAAAAAAATACAACAAAATGATGGTTACATAGAAAGAAATCTAATCTGCAACAGTTAAAACTCTAAAAAGGAAGATTTGGCTGCTTATATAATACACATTGTGTGTGGTAGAGCTTAAAAATTAAATTATGTTTTAAGAATGTTTTGCTAACGTTGCCATTAAGTTACAAAAATGTTATTCCAGTTCTTTTCTAGTTTTTTTTAATGTTTATGGTTTTTCATATTGCATTTTATCATATTGCAAACATTATGGGTACATTACTTTTGAATGTTCTCTAAATGTTCTGAACCAAGTAGAAGCATTTTAAAAAAAGTTAGACGAATGTACAACTAAAACATTTCAGAAATAAATGTTCAATGAACAATGTATAAATAACATTTTTGTGCTACTTTTTAAAAACATTTAATAATATAAGAAAATTATTAAAGACAAGATTCCCAGCTAACAAACATATGTTCTAAGATTTATTTGCTGATTTTCCCATTAGGTTATGAAAATGTTATTTCGATATGTTTTCTGAACATTTAAAGTGTCCAGTATTTTTTATTTTTTTTTTATTTTTTTATTTTTTTGGTTATGTAAACATTAAGGGGACATTCAGAAGAAAAAAAGTATATTTTGTAAATACAATTTTAATTATAAGAAACTGCAAAAATACTAAAACTTAAAGTAAAATAAAAATTTATCAAATTAAAAGACAATTTTTAAAATTATATTAAAACTATATTAATATATACAAAATACTAATATAACACTGACACTATCAAAAAGCACTGATTTTTAAATCTTTAAGCTAATTATATTAACTACAGACCAATCGAAAGCCAAATCTCCCATTATTTACATGATTTTAATAGAAACGTTAGCAAAATGTTTTTAGAACATAGTTTTGTTAACTGGGTCTTTATTAATGTTCTTAAAATGTTAGCACAAAACCATTATACTACATTCATGGAATGTTTTTTCCCTGAAACGTTTCAGGTGAACGTTTGTCTAATGTTTTTTTTAAATGTTCACTTGTTTCAGAATCTTCAGAGAACATTCAAAAGTAATGTTCCCATAATATTTGCAAAATGATAACATGGAATGTTCCCTTAACATTCATATAACAAAGAAAAATCGTCTCCAAAAATAAAAAAAAATAATAATAAAAATTAAAAACCTGGACCTTTTGAACATTCAGAGAACATTCAGAAATAACATTTATATAACTTAATGGAAACATTAGCATAACATTCTTAGAACATTTTTGTTAATTGAGTTTCTGGTCTTTAATGGAATGTTGTTGTTGTTGTTTTTGTTTTGTTTTGTTTTGTTTTGTTTTGTTTTTTTTTTCCCTGAAAAGTTTTGAAATGTATAAAGTTTTTGTGGTAATGTTTTGAGGACGTTATACATTTCAAAACATTTTAGGAAAAAAAATAATGAAAATAGCTGGGTGAGTGCTTTAAAAAATGCAAACGCTCATTTTGGCTTTGGTGCACTTGCTCCATAGATGTCTGCTTTAAGTGCATCAGTGTATATGATTTTTGCTTGTGTTTTCTGACTGAGAGATGAGTGGAAATATTGTGTGTTAACTGACAGTATAACATATCTAATATAACAGTTGGTCACACGTGTCAGTGATTGTGTCTCAAATGCAACACGCTTCTCTGGAAACTTAATGGAAAGCCACAAACACACTGTTCACATCAGTTCAGCCGAATCACATCAAACGAGCCGATTCACTCTGAACTCCAGCAGACCAGATCCTACGCTTTTCCTCTGAAACTGCTGAAACGGTAAGTCAATCCCTACTAGATCTACTGAGATCTCTTTAACATCTCGGTTATTTCTCATAGACAGCCGCGAGACTAAATGGAGAGTTTTTGCTGAAGTTTCTCCAGTAATCTCACGACAGTATCATTGAGATACTATTATAGTTTTTGTTAATATTTTGAATTAAGATTTTATTTTTTATAATTGGTCTTCATTTTAGTTTTAGTTAAAGTTTTAGTCATTTTGTTGCATGTTTTTGTAACGTTTCAGTTGTATTGTTTTTTTTATTATATATAGATTTAATTACATTTTAATTAGTTTTAGTAATTATGTTCCATGTTTTTGTAATTTTTAATTATTTAAAAATCTGTATATATAGTTTTAGTTCAATTTTAGCTAGTTTTAGTAATTCTGCTGCAAGTTTTTGTCATTTTTAATTCTTTAAAATGTGTATATATAGTTTTATTTAATTTTTAGATAAAACTTTAGTCATTTTGCTGTATGTTTTTGTATTTTTAATTTGTTTTTAAAAATGTGTTTATATAATTTTTTTTATATATAATATCTCTCCATGTTGTTTCATTTGTTTTTTATGTATATATAGTTTTAATTACATTTTAGTTTTAGTAATTTTGTTAATATAGTTTTAGTTCAATTTAAATTTTTTAATTTATTTTGCTGCAAGTTTTTGTAATTCTTAATTCTTAATTCTTTAAAAATGTCTATATATATATATTTTAGTCAAATTTTAACTAAAGTTTTAGTCATTTTATTGTATGTTTGTATTTTTTATTTGTTTTTAAAAATATGTTTATATAATTTTTCATTCATTTTTATTTATTAATTTTAGTTTATTCAGTTGATTTATTTATTCTTATTTTGGTACTTTAAATAAAAATTTGAAATGTTGCCTGAGCAATTAACTGATATATATATATATATATATATATATATATATATAATTCATTTTATTATAGTTAACATTTATGTACTAAAAATGTTTCTTATAGTTTTTAGTTATGGTTAGTGTTTCAGAGTAAAGATCTCATTGTCACACAATCTGTGCTCAAAACTAAAAAAATTCTTAAATGATCTGAACTATTATCCACATTAATTTTATAACTCTGTACTCTTTCTGTATGTTCTTTTTTTAAGTTTTAAGAGAAACATGTGAGACTAACTTAAATGCCCAAAAGTTTCCTGAGAAATGTCTGAGCAGTAAAAGCATGTAAAATAGTACAAAAACAGTGATTTTGTCAGTAAAGCGAGCAGACAGACATGCTGTGACGTGCACAAACACACACTGACCTTCAGAATGACGCTGATAAAGTCTTCTGTCTGTCTCTTTCTCTCCTCATGGACTGAAGCTGGTATAACCTGAAAACGTCCCGAATCTTCAGTGACTAAATCCAGAAGAGCAGCTGGATCCGATCGGACGGAGAGGATCATGCAGATCTGT
>CM077261.1:1397746-1410246 GCA_039654775.1 Spinibarbus caldwelli
ACACACATCACATGACCAGAACAGATGCCCAATATGATGCCAGCATGAAGCTTTGAGGGTCTCTGAACGGAAATAAAATGAACAGCATATTAAACCAACAGTCGAAAGACTCGGTTTTACACAATGCATTAAATCTGAGCCATGACTTTAGTGTTCAACATCTATTTATCATAAAACCAGCCACAATTGGTCTCCCAGAATTATTGCCGATTTTTATACTTTTGTGTCTTTAAGTTAGTTACAGCTTCATTCATACTGTATGTGACGTCAGACTATGAACAAACATCTGAATGACTGAATGTGAATCAGCACAAGGTCTTCATTAGCCGTTTATTGTATTAATATCTCTGTCCGTGTGAATAAATGTGAAATCTTCTCATAAAGCAGCTTTGATCTGAAGTCTGAGAGGAACAGAATAATCAAACCACAAACGCGCTAAACGACACCAAACACTCTGAAGTCACAAACCAATAAAGATTTTCCATATAAACTTCAGTCACTCCGCGCTCACAGAGAGATATTGAGGATGTTTACTGCCAGAGGAAATTCACAGGTATTATAGATTGATATTTATTAATTCTGAAGTGTGTTAACGTTTGAAAACTTGGGTGGTTTTGCTTTACACAACAGCGTGTGTGTGTGTGCTTCATAATATCTATTGTTCAATCTATTTTGTGTTCATCTGCTTCTCCCTTTCACTTTTTTTTCACATTGATTATCACTCTAGTCTATACTGACTAATACAATCAGATACATCAATCATTTCTCAAATATTTATCACAATAAACCGATATTCACTTCAGTGGTTTGAACCTACTTAATTGCAGTGCTCAAACTATTTTAAATATAGTGAATTAAGCTACAGATTCGATCATAATGCACAATGTTTCCATCTAGCATGTATTTTGAGCTGCAGCTCATCATATTAATAGAGTACTTGAATATGGAGTAGATTTGTGGATATTATCTTTGGAATGGAAAAATTGACATTTTATTTCTAAACATCATTCTTTTTTGCTTATGTCAGTTAATGTCATAAAACTAGCGAGCAGTGTCGTATAAACATGGCTGAAGGAGCAAAAAAAGCGGAGGAACAGACATTCAGTTGAGAGTCATACGCTGGAACTGCTCCGATTGATTCAAACTCATACTGCATGCATTCACTAACAAAAAAAATAAATAAAATAAATAAAAAACAGATCAAAAGAGCCATTCATTTTCGAATTTTGACATCGCTTGTAATGATTTTAAAAAGTACGTAGTAATGAGTGATACCAGCCCGGTCTTATGAAAATAGTACGCCAAATAAAAATGAAAACTCGTGGTACTGACACGCAAAACTGAACTTTGGCGTATATCTGATACGAACGTGTTTGGCGTGCATATAAAACGCAGTTTTCGCGTACACACGATACGCATCTACCCCACAACCCTAATCCTACCCATCGCCAAGCATACACACGCCAAAGTCCTTTTTTTCATCAATACCATGAGTTTTCATTTTTATTTGGCGTACTATTTATTAGGGGTGTCCCCGACTAAGGATTTTCATAGTCGAATCGGAATTTTCGAATCATGCCGATAGTCGACTTATAGTCGAATCAGATGTTTGGGGGCGGGGCAAAATACATTACCAAGAGTCAAGTCAGACATTCAACAGTCATAAATACACAGAGAAAATGTGTAACGGACACATCTTCATCAGTTTGACAGAAGGTGCTGCAAATGCTCACAACGCAAACAAATAAAGAATTTAATTTGCAGCGTGTTGCTTTGTTTGGTTGTGTTTTGAGTATTTGCAGTGCGCTTCTTTATTTGTTTGTGTTGTGGGCATTTGTAGCTTGTGTGTTGTCAAATTGATGAAGTTTTCTTAATTTGCAGGTGGTTTTTTTTTTCTATTTGTAGCGTGTTGAGCTCTCTCGGCCACCGTATTACTCCGATCAGGACTTCGGAGCGGGTTTGCGAATCATTTGATTTAGATCGGAACTTCGGAGCGCGAATCGCGAATCATTTGATTTACATCGGAACTTCGGAGCGGGTTCGCGAATCATTTCACGGATTAAAAAAATTCATGATAGTCCTACGTGTTTGGAAGTCCCGAACTGAAATGATGGTCCGCAAATCACTATTTAGATCGGAACTTCAGATCGTGGATTGTGAATCATTTGTTTTATGGCAGCTTCGGACCGGGTTCGTCAATCATTATTCAGATCAGAACTTCGTAGCGGGTTCGTCAATCTTTTGATTCAGATCGCGTATTGTGAATCTTCTTTTCTGATTTCTTTAAACAGTACACGACCATTAAGGCAGTACAGTTATAAAAACAAAACAAAGAAAAAACAAAGAAATTAAGTATGATCCCTTAAGAAATTTGACCATGGTTTTATTAAAAGTGTTGCATGATTTTTGGCATATTGATTACCATTTGTATTCCACAGTTTTACTACAAATACCATGGTTAAACTATGGTTAGTGTAGCGAAACCATGCTTAATAATTTGTAGTAAAACTTAAGAAAATTGCAGCGTTCCAAACAGGAAAAAATAAATCCTTTTACTGCAGGTGCGTAGAGCCAATGGGATAGACTACTTGAAAGTAGCTAACCGCACACTGATCCACTCAAGACTGGAAAAGTCTACAAAAACATCTTTTTTATTCTATAAATAGCATCGTGCAAAAAGTGCAAAGTGCATGTGAGTTAAAGACAGATGGACACGAGCAAGCAGAGCTTTCAGCACGCTAGCATGCTATCTTCAGTGCTCACTTTGTGGTATTTGTGGTAACACAATAATTTGTGGTAACTATAGTAGCCTTTTTTTGTAGTAGTAGTAGTAAGCTAGTAGTAGTAGTAGTAGTAAAACCATGGTTAATTTTTGTAAGGATGTGTTGCCAGGTAAAATAAATATATAAATAAATAGGTTACACCTTAAGAGGACACACAGGATGAATACAGAGATACAGTTTTGACTGCTTTTGAATTAACAAAACTTTGGATAGATTTAGAGCCAGCATTTTGTTTCTTCTTTTTCTTTCTACTCTATCTACTCATCTAAGACAGGCTATTCTAGTGTTTCTTTACAAGAAAAAAAAAAAAAAAAAAGTAACCCTATGGAGATTAGTAGTTTACTTTTTTTTCTTTTTCTTTTGAATTATTTGGGTAAGTTTGAATTTGACTGATTTTGAGTGTAGCATCACTGCCAATAGCGCCGTCGACAGCAGGTGGCGCTGTTCCACTAACATCCCGCGCTACTGCAACCACACTTAAATACTCCCTTTATTTATTTCAAACAACTGATTGAACTGTAGCAAATGAAATACCTGATATTGATAATTAAGTAAATGTAATATAATTAGAAGAGATGATTAATTTGCTGTACAGCCTGTCCGTGTCTCAGGGGTGGAGACGCGCCGCTGTAGTCTCCTGATGAGAGCCGCAGATCTTCAGACGCTCCTGAGGACCAAACACACACGGAACGGTACGAAACTTCACTGCTTTCTTTATTTCTCATTCATGATGGCGTTTTCTTTCTATATTCTTGATTTGAGTCTTTCATAGTGTTGTTTTATAAACGTAGTAACTTTGAAATCAGTTATGAAACGTGCTTGTCAGATTTCTGTCAGTGCTTGTCGAAAAACTAATGATTTAATAACGTGTTGAATGGATTTGATATTTGATACGGAACTATATTCATCCGTTTTTACATTAATATTAGATGCTTATTTCTCCATGGTAGGACAATTTAAATATCATGATATATGAGTATAGTAATCATTTTAAAATGACTTAAAAGTGTAGAAGTGATCTTACGGTAGTGACAGAGAATTTAATATCGATTTTATAACGTTATGAGTGTATTTGTTTATTACTGCAGAACTATATTCATTGGTTTTTACATTGCAAATTAAATTAGGCTACTAATATATGACCCTGGACCAAAACTAGTCATAAGGGTAAATTTTTTTTAAAATTGAGATTTATACATAATCTGAGGGCTGAATAAATAAGCTTTCCATTGATGTATGGTTTGTTAGGATAGGGCAATATTTGGCTGAGATACAACTATTTGAAAATCTGGAATCTGAGGGTGCAAATTAAGTTCTTGGCAATGCATATTACTGAAAAAAAAAAAAAAAAAAATTGCCATAAAAGAAAAATGGATAATTTTGACCCATACAATGTGTTTTTGGCTATTGCTACAAATATACCCGTGCTACTGATGACTGCTTTTGTGCTCCAGGGTCACATATGCTTATATACAGAGAGAGAGATTAAATACTTAAATTATAATTTATATATTAATGTGCTTTTATTTCTTTGGTTGGAGTTTCTACAAAAACTTACCATTGTACCATGGGTTTTTGGATATGTAGGATCATTTAAATGTGATAGTATATGAATATGGTAATCAGTCAGTATCATTGTATTGCCATGTTAATGTATTATGATGCAATCCACAGTACTTATAACAAAGGACTTATATTTAAAATGCAGAATACAGTGCATTATTCATAAATTATTCATAATACAGTGCATTATCCATAATGCAATTGCATACAGTCAATAAAATAAATGTATGACTGTAAATGGCTTATTGACATGCTGCTGTTATGCGATTATTATTGTTTTGTGGTCAGTCTGGCTCTGTTGAAGGCTCTGTAGTGAACCTCTCAGCCATGTCCACTTTAAAGGGCACTAAAGAGGCGTCACAAGTGTCAGAGGACACAGCGCCCACCCTGTGCTGCTGGGACATGTTGCCCTGCCAGGCAGATGTTTGGTGTATTAATAGGGTCTATGCACCATCACTTTCACAACCTCAAAAGAGCTGAACTCAATTTGTGAGTTTACTTAGTGGCTTTAATCGAACAAACTAGATTTTTGAAGACATGCAGCTCACACTCACAATGCAATGTGGTTTCCAAGGTATTCTTTGTGTAATTCTAGTCGTTATAAGAATAGAATGTACCTTTTTATCTTAACAATGTGGTTCTGTTCCAAATCTAGTGTGCAGCCTAGATAGGATGCATTTTAAGACATCACAGGAATGTTTCTGATTACGGTGCCTTGTTTTGGCCAAATTTGAAGGAAATATTACACATTTTTTACATAGCAAGGTAATCCTATAATGCACTGCAACTACAGTGGAAAAAATGAGACAAATGTTGATTATAAATTTTAAATATAATTTTTATACTAGTTCATACAAAAAAAAACTATTCTTATAAATCTTAATTTTAATTTATGTGTGATGAATTATGATTGTAATTACAATTTGATCAAAAAAATGGAAGAAAAGTAAAATTATTGGGAAATAGTTGAATCTAATTAAACATGGACTGCTGTACACAATATTTTTGTTTTTATTTATTTATTATTTATTTTTGTTTTATATTTTTATGCTTGTTAGACTATTATGTATGCTGATGTCTGCTGGAATCATTTGTTCACATGAATCGCATCAGCTTCACTAATGAGTTCACTATTGATGTTTGATTTGAGTTAGTATATAGCTGCTCATGTAGGGAGCTCACTAGGGTTTGGAACAGAACCTCAGTCTGGTTTAGATGCTAATTCATGCTGTATTCTGAGTGTTCCAGATGTGTTTCCTTGGCTGCTGATCTCCATATAGGGAGATTTCACAGTTGTAACAGGTCAAGGTCTCTCATTTGGCTCAACAGATCACTGTTCTGCAGCCAAACGCCATCCTGGAGAATCAGGAGGGATTTCACTGCAATTCAGACCTTAAACTGAATCTGTAATGGCATATCCTGTATCTGAGGCTAAATCACTAAATACTGAGAATGCAGTTGTGTATATTATATTATTCAAACGAATGGCCACCAATCAAATCCTGTTGGTAATCACTTCTTTTGATTCCATACAACTCTTAACTTGATGCTCACATAAACCGATTACATTTTAATGATGCAAAAGACGTGTGCCTTTATAATTTAAGTTCCATTTAAATTTTAGTTGCATAAAATGAAATTCAAAGTTTAGAATCAAATCTATGCATATATCATATGGAAATTTGATTCAGATTTGAGAATCAATTTGAATCTAATCAAGAGATTCTAAACGATTCTCATCACTACTACCAACCTCAGAACATCCTGACAACACCCTAACAACCAGAACATCCTGACAACACCCTACCAACCAGAACACCCTGACAATGCCCTAAAAACCACAACACCCTGACAACACCCTACCAACCACTCAGAACACCCTGAAAACACCCTGACAACACCTTTCCAACCAGAACACCCTGATAACACCCTACTAACTAAAACACCCTGACAACGCCCTACCAATCACTCAGAACACCCTAACAATGCCCTATTAACTAAAACACCCTGACAAAGCCCTACTAACTAAAACACACTGACAATGCCCTATCAGCCTCTCAGAACACCCTGACAACGTCCTACCAACCAGAAAACCCTGACAACACCCTAACAACCAGAACACCCTGACAACACCCTACAAATCACTCAGAACACCCTAACAATGCCCTATTAACTAAACACCCTGACAACACCCTACCAGCCACTCAGAACACCTTGAGAACACCCTGCTAACCAGAACACCCTGACAACACCCTAACAACCAGAACAACCTGACATTGCCCCACCACTCAAAACACCCTGACAACACCCTACTAACTAAAACGGCCTGACAACGCCCTACCAATCACTCAGAACACCCTGACAACACCCTACTAACTAAAACATCCTGACAACGCCCTACCACTCAAAACACCCTGACAACACCCTACTAAAACATCCTGACAACACCCTACTAACTAAAACACCCTGACAACGCCCTACCAGTCACTCAAAACACCCTGACAACACCCTACCAACCAGAACACCCTGATAACGCCCTAACAACCAGAACTCCTTGACAACACCCTGCCAACCAGAACACCCTGACAACACCCTGCCAATCAAAACACCCTGACAACACCCTACCAACCACTCAGAACACCCTGAAAACACCCTGACAACACCTTTCCAACCAGAACACCCTGACAACACCCTACTAACTAAAACACCCTGACAACGCCCTACCAACTACCCAGAACATCCTAACAACACCCTACTAACCAGAACACCCTGACAACGCCCTGCCAGTCACTCAGTCACTAAAACACCCTGACAAAGCCCTACCACTCAAAACACCCTGACAACGCCCTACCAACCAGAAAACCCTGACAACACCCTAACAACCAGAACACCCTGACAACACCCTACAAATCACTCAGAACACTCTAACAATGCCCTATTAACTAAACACCCTGACAACGCCCTACCAGCCACTCAGAACACCTTGACAACGCCCTGCTAACCAGAACACCCTGACAACACCCTAACAACCAGAACAACCTGACATTGCCCTACCACTCAAAACACCCTGACAACACCCTACTAACTAAAACGCCCTGACAACGCCCTACCAATCACTCAGAACACCCTGACAACACCCTACTAACTAAAACACCCTGACAACGCCCTACCACTCAAAACATCCTGACAACACCCTACTAACTAAAACACCCTGACAACGCCATAGCAACCACCAGGAGTGACAGTGAGTTTTGCTCTCACATTTTCTACTGAATTTGTACAGATCTGGTTTGTTTTACACAAATAGTTTAAATATTTTATGTGTCAGGTAATGAAGGACTGTGTGTGTGTGTGTGTGTGTGTGTGTGTGTGTGTGTGTGTGTGAGTGAGTGAGTGAGTGAGTGAGTGTGTGTGTGTGTTCTGGTATATATGGTTTAGGAGGATACAAATGTGTATAATGACATGGGTACTACAACGTAAACATGGTTTATGATGTAACGATCTAAATTAGTCTAGGGAAGACCGCAACAGAAATAAATGGTTGGTGGTGAGACACTGTGCGACGGCAGAGAAAACGCCGTCTCCAGACCCAGAAAAGGCTACAATAACCCAAACAACCACGGTCACGTGCTGCAGAAAGAGAAGTTTTTATTTTACGGTATAAACAGTAGTAACAAAAAGGGTATTAACTTCAGAAGGGGGCCAGGCCAAAATAACAAACAAAGAAACTAACTGTATAACCCAACTAACTGGGCTTCAAAGAAAAGAAAACAAAATACAGCAAATGAACTAACTTCCTAAACTAACAATAAACAGGAGAAAAATAGGTAATACAAAACAAAAATGGCACCCACCTTCCTACTAAACCCAAAAACTATAGACATGAATTAAAGATTAAGGTTTATAATGGGCTACTGAAGTTAACACTCACTTCTCTTTAGATTAAGTCTCAGTCTTAGCTAAAGTCAATGAGACAAAAGACAGAAACTCTACTTCAACAGTCTCAACACAATTGAGATAAAGGTACACCAAATCACCACACTAAGGCTTCACACTGAATTCTGGCGGTTAAGGACGAGATCTCAGCCATCCCACACCGCTGATCTGAGGGTAGCTGTAGTTTAAATACTCTCTCTCCTCTCCCATCACCCAATCACAGCAGAGCTTTTAATTAACCTCAGGTGGGGATACAGGTTCTGCAGGGAGAGAGAGAGAGAAAGAAAAAAAAACAAGGCACAGCATTCACACAACAACGGAATCTTACAGTTCTGGACGTAACAATGAGGACACTTCCTGTGTCCCCGTAAAACAAAAGGCTTAAAAAACATACTAAACGGTGTTTTATGAAATTCAAAAATTGGCAGTAGTTTCCTGTAAGGGGTAGGTTTAGGTGTAGGGTTGGTGTAGGCTGATAGAAAATACAGCTTGTACAGTATAAAAACCATTACACCTATGGAGAGTCCCCGTAAACCACAAATTCAAGTGTGTGTGTGTGTGTGTGTGTGTGTGTGTGTGTGTGTGTGTGTGTGTGTTTGGTCTCTTTCTCTCAGAGGTCTGGTTGTAGTTTTCTGGCTCTCCTCCAGTCATACACTGTTATTTTTGGATTCAGCAATGGGAAAATAAGAAAGGGTATAATCTTTGACTAAGAGGACGTGCGCACGCACACACACACACACACACACACGCACACACACACACACACAGGCGTTTGACTGTAGATGATGTGCACGTGATCAGCTGTTTCTCTTCAGCTTGGTCATCTATCAGGTATTTGTATAATTAGTGTGAATGTAAAATGATCTGGCTTGTGTTTGATGAGGTTTTGGTGTGATTCGGCTCTATAACCTCAACATCATGTTCCTGTTTTCTGGAATCTCTGATCTCTGAATTTTCTGGATTCTGTGAGCGTTCGATTCGGACCGATCGGTCGGACACTGAGGTGTTTGGAGCAACAATGGCTTATTTTTGTCCTCATGTTACAGAGCAGGACGGAAACTCACAGACAGCACAGGACGTCAGGCCTCTCTTCTCTTTCTGCTTCCTGTCGCTCATCAGAACAGAAATAACTTTCTCCATGAGGAACCAGAAGCTTTTAACTTCTTAAGATCTACAGTCAAGATGTGGAATAAACTAAAGTCTCAATGTTGAATATTTATTTAAATATATTTAAATATATTTCATATTCAAATATTAACATTTAAATGTATTTAACATTTAAATATAAAAAAGACATCATGCTTGTGATTCCAAACACCATTAGTTCACACATCTTGTAATATTATTTAATAAAATAATAGTTATGAATATTAGCATTTATTTAATGAAATTTTATATTAAACATTCATGCATTTTATTGTATTGTTGCATTTATAAAAGCATATATTTCTTTATTTATAAATGTATTTATTTAAATTGATTTTTAAAATTATATTATTTATATTAATATTATTTATTAAACAAAATGTAATGTTAGTAATTCCAAACACCATTTGTTTTCACATCTTGTAATATTATTTAATAATATAATTGTGTATTTTGAATATTATCATTATTTTATTTTAATACATCATTTTGTATTACAGTTTTTTACAATCATTTTTGCACTAATAACAGAACCTTCATGTCGTTTTTCAAAACTCTAGACACAAAATTCAAAACAGTCATTATTTGTAACACAGGCTGTCCAGTGTTCAAAACTTTGCATATTGCGTTCATATCTTTAAAGAAGCCTTGCATTTGCAGAAGCATTGGTTCAAAATACTAATTTATAATGAAATATCATAGGAACATTACTTTAGATCACCCACACACAAGATACCCATAGTTTCAATGTGTAGTTGTTAGTACAATCATTAAATATAGTTGTTCAAAACATATGATGCAGCTTTCATTATGGTTCTACACATTCATACATCATTGTAATAGACTAGAGAGAAAAGTACAGACACTGGAATCATTAAACAAAATTTGAAAATGATTGATGAAATAATCAACTCGCAACAGGTTTTTCAAAAAAAAAAAAAAAACTTTAGATAAGAAAACAAAAAAGAGGTAAAACTACATTAGGCCTACAGTAAAATGTCACCTGGAGTGTGCCTCACTGCACTTCTGTGTTTTTATCAACCCTGTCTTGTGGATTTGGCCACAGGTTCTCATCCACATCATAATGGATATTTTCATTAGCTAAAGATCTTGGAAAAAAAACTTCTGGTATGGCAAATACAGGCCTGACATTGGTCTCCTGTGATGTCATTGCACACATCATCTATGAGAAGAGGCACTTGTTTGTGAGGTCTATTGTGAACTTTCCATCTCCATGTGGAGAAAAACTCTTCAGTCGGGTTACAGTAAGGAAAGGAGAGTATGGGGGTAAATACAAGGTGATAAACTGTGGATGATCGTGAAACTGTGATTGCTCTCAGTGCTGTCACTAGGAATTCTGGGTCCATTGCACTGATTTTGCTATGGGGCCCCTCAAAATCACATTCAGTGGGGGGTGATCGGGCCCCACAGAGAACATCGTTCTGGGTCCCTTCTCAACCGCTGGGCTCTCAAACTCTCCTCCATCTCTTGGCCTGCCTCATTCAAAAATATGAATGGTTTTCATCAGCTTCCAGCTCGATCACTCTAAAAAGGCATTTACTGTAGGACAAACAAACACTGATAACAATGATATAGAATTTTGGGGATTTTTTTTCTCTCCCAACAACAGGATCTTGAAACTGATCATACCTGAACATACTCAGTCCTCAGTTGCTTCACTTTCGTAATGTTCAAAATTTTCCATAAAACTATGCTTCAAGAGTAATGCAACAGTTACATAGCATTTTGAGCAGTTGTAGCAATTGATAGTTAGATCATTATAATGAAATGAATAGACACTCAGTTCAGATGTAATCCGTGAGTTGCATTTTGAAATAGAAATACTTTGATGTTAAGTTGTGTTTTTTTGAACCAGTGATTTTAGTTCAATGAACAAAAGATCTTTGGCTCAAGTGTATTGCATCCAAGCGTTTGGAAAAAGTGTTAAGTGTTTTGAAAAATGTGCATTTTGATCTTCAGTTGTGAATTATGTGTCTAGAGTTTTGAAAAATGACATGAAGGTTCTGTTATTAGTGCAAAAATGATTGTAAAAAACTGTAAACAGTTATGTATTTTGTCATATTGCTCCGTTTTTTTTTTTTTAAAGCAATTGGTATAGTGATTTTATTTATTATTTATTTAAATATTGATATTTAAGTAGATATATAAATATATTTAACATTTCTATATTAAACAAAACATCAGTCTAGTTATTCTAAACACCATTAGTTCGCACATCTTGTAATAATATTTAATAATTTAATTGTGTATTTTGAATGTTATCATTTATTTTATGGAATTTTATATTAAACATTTATCTATTTTATAAGTTAGCTCCATTTATGAAAGCAATTAGCTGTGACAACGTGTTACAGTAATTTATTTATTTATATTTAAATAAATGTAATGTTTAAATATTAAATTAAATGTTATGCTAGTGATTCCAAACACCTTTAATTTGCACATCTTGTAATATTATTTAATAAAATAACTATTTTTAAATATTATCACTATTTAATGTAATTTTGTAGTAAACATTTATGTATTTTATCATATTTCTCCTGATTTATAAAAGCGGCGTGTGATGAGATCACGTATTACAGTGATTTTATGATTCATGTCTTGCTTGTGATGCTAAAATAACACTCATCCTCTGGTGGTTTTTGGCAGTAATTAAAGATCCTGGGACGTTTGTCCAGTGGATGTTTCTCATGATGGTGACCTTTGACCCTAAACTCATGGGAAAGACTGACTGTGTAATGTTCACAAACACTGGCTTCTCCCCTCGAGACGCTGCAGCGAGTGAACTTACAGGAAAAAAACACTTCTCAGAGCCCAAATAACACACAGTATCCAACTAACTAACTAACTAACTACCCGCCGATCGTTCTGTCCTGTGGTTTGATTAGTCTAGTAGTTTGACCCACAGTTATTACAGAAAGCAGCTGATAATAATCAACTCCACGTTTCCTTTCTTTCATCGCAAACACAATCAGACTGGAGAAACAGTGACGTGATTGTTGTTACGAGCGACTCGTGGGGAAAAGAGAGTAGTTTAGTCTGACGAGTTAA